>BMAO01001306.1:0-82693 GCA_019973975.1 Trichonephila clavata
TACCTGTCCTCTCTGCAGGGCGCCAACCCCATACGAGCAGCCTCGTAGAGGAGGGGACAGGGATTCCCCAGAAAAATGGGAGATGGATGACTGGAAAGGAGCATAGCTCGGGACCAGTCATTCATCTCCCATTTTTTTGGCTACTCTCAGAGTCAAGGTTGGAAACGACCCGAAAAAAAGACACAATTGTTAGAACATTGTGCAAGACCAATAAAATGTGAAAGATGAAAAGCAAATCAGGGTGACATTCCATATAGTATACAAATTGAGGGTTTGGAACAGCCATGGGAGAATGTTTGCTGGAAAGGAGCATAGCTCGGGACCAGGAATCATTCTTCCATTGGCGGGGGTTTGGAAACGACAAGAAAAAAAAACTCTGACACATTGATTCAGACTGTGGCTGGAACATTGTGTGTAAGATTCACAATGGAAGGTTGACACATTTTTTGAGACTGTCCCTGGAACATTGTGTAAGATTCACAATGGAAGGCTAATAAAATAAAATATCGCAAAAGCCAAAAAAAGAATGTGAGGCAAGATTGAAATATCTTTCAGGAGCAAATAATATTGACAACCAAACTCTTGGCAGAGCTCAAAAAGTTTTTAAAACATGCTACCTCTCTATAAAAAATAAATTTTTTTTTTTTTTTTTTTTTTTTTTTTTTTAGAGAAGGTTACATGATTTAGTTTCAAAGGTTTGCTAGTAAACTTGAAAGTTGAGAGATGGTTGAACGAGGTCGAACCAACCTTTTTACACTATTGTTTTTCCAACGCCATGTATTGAAAGAAATTCTATCCACTCTTTTTCCTTGCAACAAATTTTTCAATATTTTATTTTCAACTGACATGTTTTGTACTTTAGCGTTCAACTCATATTCTTTTGTTTTCAACTCATATTCTTTTTTTTTTCCATTCATATTCTTTTATTTTCCATTCATATTCTTTTGTTTTCAACTCGTCTAGTTCCTTTTTCAACACGTCTTTTTCCCTTTGAATCAAATCTCTTTCCTCGGCTCCCTCCTCGACATACACTATTTTATTATCGTATAGATTCAAATGCAGAGGTTTCTCCGTTTCCTCGTAGCGCGGATACAAGGGAATCACACAATTTAAACATTTCCAGCCCGTCACATGGATTGGACATTATACCATGGCACGCTTGGCAGCCCAACATTTTTATTTCCCGCAGTCATTTTTCTATTCCCCCTGGAAAGAGGGTACTGAGAAACGCAATACTATACGGGTGCAAGGGTCGATTGATGTGAAAATGAGACGCATGTTGCTTAAATTGTCAGGACCCTGGTCACACGAGGGTCCACTCACGTAGACGAGGGTTCGCACCCCACGCCAAGAGGGCAACGGCGTGAGATGGCTCGCCTCCCATGTTCCAACAACACCCCTATTGGAATGATTCCCTGTCTTTTCTCGACATACCAACGTTGTAATGCCTACACTTTATAGGTCGCTGCTTTCCCCCAGCTTGACTAGTCTCATTGTCCCTCCCTGACCTACCTCCATTACATGGGTCGTTGCCCAGCGGGACAAGTCTCCATTTCATTTGTCCCCTCATCCAGGATGAAACTTTTTTTGTTCTCGCGCCCCATATTTTTTTTAAGAGGAAAAAATTTTTCAATCAACACACCCCAAGGGACACGATTGTGACCTCCTTTCCAAAAAGGTCGTTTTCCATTTTCAATCATTTTTGGAAAGGGTCACGGTGCTCGACTATTTTTTCGACCGACTGTAACTTTTGCATTTGATTTTTTTATTGGCTTATAAGAAAAATATGCCCTATATACGTTTCTTCTGAGATAAACGACTTCTCGGCTCCAGTATCCCATAATGCCTTAGTGAAGGTGTCGTTCACTAAAATTGGCACATACGGGAGCTCTGCAAGGGACATCCTTAAAGCAGAAACCCTTATAGGAGGTTTCTCATGAACATGCGATCGATCTTGATTTCGAACGCTTAAAAAGTTTAGATTTTTATGACTACCCCTATTCCATCAATTATTCGACCCCCGTTCAAAATTATCACGCGGACCCCTATTTCTATATTGATCTCTTCTATCACGACTTTCGAATCCACGCTCATTCCTTTCAATACGGTTCCTGTTCTCGAACCCTTGATTACCATAGTTCCCCTGAGGTCTCGTCCCATAGGAAGTTCTATAACCCTGCCTCCTATCATTTTGACTTTCGACTACCCCAGTATCTCTCTAATTTCTATTAGTACGACCCTCGTTAGACCTCCTACTCACATCACAAGCTCGTCTTCCACTATTATTATTGCTCGAACCCGGATTGTCTCTCCTCAAATATCTGTCCTCATACTTGGATATCATCTGAAGCAACTGCAATTGAGTAGTTGGATTTCTAATCTCAATATATTCCATTAATTGTGGTTCCAAACGAGCAGGAATATGCTCTATCAAACTCTCTTCCGACATATTTAATCCCAACTTTTTATGTATTTTAAGAATCTCGTAAATAAAGTCTGACGGAGACTGACCGTGACCCTGATACGACGAATAGAACTTGACTTGCAATTCAGTCTTATTCCTAACCGCTGGGAAATTTGCCATCAAAGCTTCTTTCAATTGCGCGAAATCGGTAGCAGTTTTGTAGCATTCAATTTGAATAACTTTGATCGTTCTGGTCGGTATAAATCCACGGTTTCCTTTTTTTTTTTGTAAAGCATTGTATTTTTAAAATTGAATAGTTGTTACTTTCTAATTCCAACTTTATGTCGTAAATAGTATATTACGCGCGCGTATCAATTCCTTGTAATATATAACTACTAGTTAGGCCAATAAAAGATAATCTTGCACTTACTTTTTTTGTCATTAATTTCTTTAATATTTAATGTCTCCTTGGCGGTCTAGCAACTATTTGTTTTAATTCTAATCTCATTATTTCTTGTCTTGCTTATATGCTGCATACTTTTTTCATATAGAATATATTCCTTATTGCTTCTTTTAATTTAAGCTGCTTACTAATCTGAAAGTTATTATCTGATTTTAAAAAAATAGTAATATTAAGACTCGCAGTTAAACTTAAATTTTTAAAAATTTATGATTTATTTATGTCATACTATAAAGCTGCACGACGCCGAAGGTGACGGACCTCGTAATTTTGTACCATGGTCAAGTGACAAGGTGAACACCCTCCTTTTTTAACTTTCCAACGAGAGGATGGACAAATGTAACGGTTCCTTCTACACAACGGCACTAAGCGCTAACTCATGACACACCCATTATGAATCCGTTACTTTAAGCAGCCCCATGATTGCGTAGTTTTGAGAGTCATTTCAAGTGTCATAATTGGAACTTGACTAGGATTCAAAATGACGAGGTCAGTAACTTCCAACAGTTTCAGAATGGGATGTTGTCGCTGGTGTAAGAGGAATTGTGTGGAAGAAGCAGACAGGATCTTAACAATAGCAACTTTTATTCTATCTTTAACACTTTACACAACTTAAAATTTAACTCTGGGAGCAATCTGAAATCCTAGCACCTGATCTGTGGCAAATAAGATGATTGAAAATCACTTAGCTTCAGTAGGAACTTCTTATGCTGATAATTCTCGAATCCCGATAGCTCGGTCAGCTCCAATGTTATTTACTTCCACAACTCCTGGTGGATTCTACGACGAATATTAATTTCAGGACGCGTGACCTCCCAGTCACAATTCACCTTCTCTTATTCTTAGATTTCACTATTAACAATCTCAATAATGA
The DNA here is from genome assembly GCA_019973975.1 of Trichonephila clavata. Taxonomy (NCBI): domain Eukaryota; kingdom Metazoa; phylum Arthropoda; class Arachnida; order Araneae; family Nephilidae; genus Trichonephila; species Trichonephila clavata. Next base: position 3,739 of record BMAO01001306.1, read on the forward strand.
ACAATTAACCTAACATATTCAACGTCAGGGTTGAAATAGTAGTTACATTTGCGTAAAATCAAGTCATCTCTACGGAAAGAGGTTTTTAACTAAAATCGCAGTTAAAGAATAATTTCCCTAAGAGGATTAGTAGAAGAACCCGAATAGTACCCGTTACAACGTTTACAAAAATTTGAATCAATCCTTTGATTTAGTAATCATGAATGTAATTAGTAATAATATACAATTCGCTATCTGTTTCTGAATTTCAAGAATTTTGATAGCATAACCTGAAACTTAACATAGTTACCTTTTTACTTGGATTTACTGCGTTCATATTTCATTTTTTCAAGCTCTGATAGAGGGAAGTATACAAAATTTATGTCAATTTCAGAATGTGTCCTTGTCCAGTTTTAATATGTAACGATATTCTCATATGCAGTCATCAGAACTAATAGATTAACGTTGGGATTTAAACGGGTACATTAACTAGAGATACGTACAGTTTTTATTTAAGAAAAATTGTTAATTCGTGAATTATTTTAGTTGCAAACTTCGTATACCTTCTTTTATTATACCTCTTATGTTGAAAGTTTTATATATTACTTATTCCTAGGCATGTTTGACCCTGGATCTACTTGTGTTTCCTTTACTTTTATTGGCAATTGATTGCTAAGGTAGCACTCAGAAGCAATGTGAAAGCCATTAGCGATCGTTTCGATGCACGGTCAGGTGACAAGAAGGACCCCTTTCAAACTTCCATATCACCAAGAACATGATTTCAGGCCCACTACATGGTAGGCATCAAAACTCGAACCTAACCAAAATAAAGGAGTTAAATGCCATGACTACCGGGGTTTCGGGTGGATCACATTTTGTGTGCTATTATTTCATTTCAGCAAAATTTTAATTAAAAAGAAACAAAAATCAAATTTCTGAAGAGGGACTAACATAAAAGACCAATTAGAGAATAAGAAGAAATCTCAACTTGTGGAATCTTCTGAATACATGAAAGTTTTCCAATAAGAACGAGAAAAATGCAGCCTTCAAACAGGATTGTTCACCCCTCCCACCCTAATCACATAGAGGGGCCCACTAAAGTTTTCTTAAGATTAAGTTTCAGAAAATTCAACATTGACAGCAAATTGGTTGGAATTATAACAAATTCAACATTTTGGTTTCCGATAGCAGTATATAATAATTTGGAGAAGAAAAATGAGGAATCCCCAAGAATTTAGTTGGAACAGTGAAGCATAGAGATGGAGGTGTTCTTGTCTTGGGGTGTAAATCGGCTTCAGAATTAGGTAATTTGGCATTTTTTATGGTACATAGAATCATGAGCTTTATTATATTTTAAAGAATAATTTGTAAAATTTTACCCAGCCAAAATTTGGGTACTGAAAACGGCTTAATTTTCTAACAAGATAAGGGCCCCAAGCGCGCAGCTCTCAATGTACGTCTCTAGTGTCTTTATAACTGTCCCCAAATAGGAAAACACCTCCTAAATCACCTGGTTTAATCCCAGTAAAACATATTTAGTGAGAATTTGAATTTAAAGTAAGAAAACATGGTAAGTAAAAACAAATTGTGAAGTAATAACAATAGTCATAGAAAAATAGTCCTAGCCACTATTGTTTCCAGCTGTTTTAAATGGAATTGGTGCTGTGTTAAGTAAGAGCAGAGCGTTAAAAACAATTATCAAGTGATTAAAAACTTTTCCAGCTCAAAGAGAATAAAGAGTGCTAATAAGATTTCTTTTATTTTTATACTGGTGTGCAAAACTTAAGCAACAATGATATTTTAAGGAGATGGCCATGAAATTGCACAAAAGAGGTTATTGCGATCAGTACAATGAACAAGAAATTCAGTAGAAAGGTGTGCGTATACAAATATCTAGAACAAAACGTCATAGGCGACTTTAGTGTATGCGAAATGCGTGCGGTCGGTGCATGCAGCTCAATATTACAATGAAAGGAAAAACGGAGGTGCAATAAAACACATTCACTGCTAGTACAAGTGAGTTATTTCGTAAAATATGGCTTGAAGAAATCACCTGAGCGACTTCACACGTGAAGGAATGACCGGTAAGCTGGAGGAGGGGTACAGTTTGACCACTGTAGCTGAAGAGTTCGTAATCAACAAAAGTATATTTTTGCTCTCTTGGAAAGCCTTCCAAACCATATTTACTGCTATTAAAAATGTTGGCGGTGGTCACTCTAGGAAAACAATTGCAGTGGATGGCCGATATATCGTCCTTCAGGCGAAAAAAGAGCCCTATACCAGTCAACAAGTGCCATTGCTCAGAAAATGTGTACAGCAACAAGACAACAATTGTTGCGGTTTACTGTGACAAGATGCCTTCACAAAAAAGGCCTATTCATCCACTGTACTGGGTGCTGCACCCCTTGAGTGGATTTGCAGAAAGCGTAAGGTATCTCTTTTTTATCAAAAGACGAGGGTTGCTCATGTTTTACTTTCAGCTGGCAAATCTAGCTTTGTTTTCAAATACAACGAAAACACGTCTTCTTTTTATCTGTCATAAAAAGGTAATTATCAATATATTTCCAATTGCTTCGATACATATTTTTGTGTTAATGTTTAAACAATTGTAAAATAGTAAAAATAGTAATTATACTCTATTAAAATGTTTCTTGTAGAACACAGGATTTCGTTACCCGTACGATCGTGCGGGTTGAGGGCGTTACTTGAGTCACTGCAGCTGTAAATGTAAGTACTTGCCATGTGAGTTTTCTTTTCTGTTTCAATAATTTTGAAGGAAGCCTACATAAAAATGAAATATATAATATAATTAATACTAAATTTTCTTGGAGGTCCCTATGGATGAGTCCCTTTTTTTTTCTTTCTCTTGCTCTTTTTTGCAATTAATTTTCTGTTTCAGACATTTGTTGAGGGGTAAGGCATTTTTATCCTCTCCACAGATATTTGCATCCATATCGCTTCTTCCTCCACCTCCCCCCCCCAAAAAAAATCAGGGAGTTTCCAGTAGGAGTATCTTTTTAATTTTTAAAAAAAAAATTTTAAATAATAATCTTTTCTGATACACATTTCAAAATTTTTCATGGAATGCTGTGCTAACTTTTAATTAAAAAAATTTTCAGGTGTCTAAAAGGAAACGAATTCTCAAACAGAAGAAATTTTGCAATTGATGACTAGATCAGATTCTGAACTTAGTGATCTTTTGGATGATGACTATGCTGGGAGCAAAGCATATGAACGATGCATTCTGGAAGGAGAATAAAGTTCAGATCAGAGCGATGAAAAAAAATATGGAAATATTTGTGTTATATAAAGACACAACTTCGGATCATCCTTTACCATCAAAATCTCTTGAACCCATTCATTTCATTGTTATAGCTAAAGCAAATTGTTGATTTCAGTACGAACAAGACATAATATCAAATGAAATTCCTCCAAAAACTCAAAATGGATGCCTCAAAATTTAAGTTAGAGATAGCTAAGCGTAGCAGCATCTGTACCTACTAACAAAAGTATTTTAACTGATGATGAGGATGACACTGTTGTAATTCCTCCTGCAGTAAGATCAAAGTATTATAATCCGCCTGCTTAAAGGCCATGCCATAATAAAAAGCTTTACATGTACAGTTCCTTTCGATGTGTTGATGACATCTCAAGGCCTCGCAAGTACAGATTTGAAAATTATGAAAGCAGTTCGAAAACATTTTGTGAAAAATGCAGTGTTTATTTACACTTATCAAAAACAAAAATGCTTTAATGGTTTTCTTAGAAAATGAATAATGAGTCAAAACAAAAGAATTAATTATACATCAATAATTTTCTTATTTGTAACAGTTTTAGCTGAATTAAGTTTGTTTATTCCATCAGCCTAGAACCAAAAAATGTATAACTCGTAAAATTGAAAATGCCCAACCCGCACGATTGTGTTTGTACCGTTTACGTTCCAGGGTGGGGGAGCGGGAATTTTTTCATTATTTTCCTCAGTGTCATTGGGGTCCATATAGATTTAATAAACAGTAGAATTTAATATTTAAAGATAAAAAAAAACTTTCGGGTCTTAAAGGGATATCAACCCTATGTACTCATAACAAATTTCATTAACCAGTAGTTCTAAACATAATTGACCAAATCTGAAAAATCTCTTATTTTGAACACCAGTGTAGAGAGATTACAGCTTCTACTTTCCTTCCGGGTGCACACACGATGCATATAAATAGCTCTAAAGCGCACCTTACTAAGTATTGTTCAGTGTGGTAGAATGCTCTAACTACAAATAAATTCTACTAAACTAAATTCATGACCAGCCAGATACTTAGTTTTTATGCTTCTAATGACAATCTATATACATATTTAGAAGTTTAGTGAGTTCTGCCTATGAATTCTAAATACTATAAACTACTAGTAAGCGAAGCAAACATCAACTTAGCAAAACTAGGGTAGAACTGCCTCGAAACCGAAACAAAAACACATTTTACACATGCAGAGAAAGTGAGAGCGCCATCTATAGGACGTTTCGCCACAAGCTCTTTGATACCTTAGTTATCTTATTTCATTGACAATATAGATCTTCCCTCTCAATAGTCAGCCAATCTCAAGTCTAGGATGCCAACTATGAGAAGTATATGAACTATGAGAAGTATATGCCAACTATGATGAAATTCTTAGTACATTAGTGTATATATGAATTTTAGGATATTCGTATAATAAGTTGTAAAAGGCTTTTTACATCAGAATTCTGAAAAGTACCGTGGCAGTCAACGAGTTTGATAATTTTTGGAAGAACAGCCCTTTTGCGATGAATAATTCCAAAAATAATCACAATTCTGCTACCTTCCTTCCTGATTGTATTTTAAAAAATTATAAAAAATCTGTTGTGTTGCTGCTTATGCCCTTGATCGTTAATAAAATCAGATCAAGATCCACGAAATTCATCGCGGCTAAGGGCTAGATTTTTACGCCCTTTAGCTTTATATATATATATATATATATAAACTAATCTGATTTATATATATATATTTATCAAAATCCTTTTTCAATTTTCGTATCACATGTTACACACACATTCTGAATCATTTTTGAAACTTGATTAATTAGTTAAAAAAAGGAATTAATGAGATCTTTTTGTTTCCATGTTAGTTTAATTAAAAAAACCGAATCATAAAAAACATGTTGAATTATTAACGATTATTTAGTTAATTATTTAATTATCGGAGATAGAGACACAGAGAACTTTTCCTGTGAAAATCTCTTTTTGATGGAGACGAAAAAAGCTGTCAGGATTTCCCAAATTTTTGGAAGATGAGAGAAAATTTACTATTATTTATAATCTATAAAGGACATGCATTTTAAGACTCTTTTAGATGGAGTGAAAAAGCACGAGGTTATTTAAATCCGTTGATTTTTTTGATCCATGAAATACTATAAGTTTCAAAGATTTACTACTTGAAAACTGCTCTTAAAATACCTTTAACTGAATAATATTAGTGGCATACTATCTATGAATATATGAAAATATTTCTTGGATTCCTCTTTTCTGTTTTATTTTATTTCAACCTAGAAATGAGTTTTCTTTAGAATGTAATACATTGTGCAATCTGTTTCAAGTTATAGTTAATACCTATTATACGTGTAATTTTTATTTAACTATAATTTTTCATGTTTTCTGATATTGTGAAATTACAAGTAATTAGCAATAATTTTAAAACATTAAAATATCTGAAATAAGTTAATAAAATTTCGAGTTATGGATCTCAGGAATAAATAAATAAATAAATATTTTGAATTCCTAATTTTTACTAAGAATATATATACACAGTCATTCAAAAGAAATATATTATTACAAGGATTTGTTGGAGTGGTATTGAAATTTTACAATAAATTCCTTTATTATCTGTTTTCTTAGAAAATCGACATAACAAACAAAAGATTTTCCATTTTTTCGTTTGATTATAAAAGTATATGATTCCTACATCAATCAAGAATTCCAGATTCAACAGAATTGTATGACGATGTAGGCTTTCTATTAGCTGGTTCTTCCTCACCTGTCCCGCGTAAGAATTTTTCATATTTCAAAAAACATCCTAACCATCCATTTCAGAGATAACAATGCGAAAATCCCAGCCGTCGTCTTGAATTTTCTATCCTAAAACCATTGAATGAGAAAAGGAAATAAATAAGCAAACAATGTGTGCAATATATACATATGTTCTGTGTGTCATCTATATATACATTTTTAAACAATTAAATAATATTCACACAATTCTTTTTAGTTTTATTACACGGTTGTTTTTCACACGGATTGGAGATAACACGTTTGTGTGACGGTTCTATCCACGCTCCTTCTACTAATAGTCCTTTGGGGGAATTTCTGATCTTTAAAAATTATTTTATTATTAAACTCTTCTTCTTCGAAGTAGAAGACATGGTTATGTTAATTAAGACTACTATATGTAGTCTAGGTTTTCAGGTGTGAGGGAGAGATAGGATAGACTGCTATCGGAGCAGAGATTAATCAATTTGAATGTAAATCGCAGATATTTGATAATAGAATTACTCAAGCTGACAAATTGTCACTGGAGATAGAATCTAGATTAAATAGCTAAAAAGTCAGGGCCATTGGCTTGAGTAAGTGTTTTTAGTATTAAAGTCTTCTCATATATCTTGCGAACCTCGTTAATTTTCGGTATAGTTATTAATTGGGCGCATCTCATAGACCAGATCGATTGAATCTGAGTAGTGATTAATATTGTGAATGAATTAGATTGGTTTGTTGAAATATGGGTAGAGATCCCTTCCAATCCTCCACACCTATCTCGCCTAGGCGTTCAGGCGAGAACATTAAACCTTCCATGATCAAGCGCTTTTCTTTTTAGACACGGTTGGTGTACTTTAACGCTATTTAGAAGACTAAATTCAAAAACTAACTTGTAATTTGAATTTAAGGTTACTTGATACAAGTCTGTAAAATATTTTTTTTTTTTTAAAAAAGCATTGAACTTTGCTTAGAACATAATTTAAAATCTCAACAAGATTTGAAAATTTATTTAGTTGAATCCAAAAGGTTCTGTTAATAACTCTTGTAAAACACAAAAGTGCAATAAATAACATATTTTTCTGATAAAAAAATCAATACCGATAAATATTTCGGTAAGTAGTTCATCTTCTTAAATTGTCATTGGATTCCAGCATAACTTTATAACGCGAAGCTCAAAATGTGCGAGTAATGAATAACGAATCAATAATTTTTCCAGCATTTCTTCAGGGAACATTTCTAATATTATTTTAGTTATATCCATATCACATCATGAATTCAATATTTAAGTCAAATGAATGCATGTTAAATATATAAATATAAATACAAAAAAAAAAAAAAAAAAATTTCGCGTTTGACATTTCTTAAATACTTTTACATTTTTTTCCAACTACACACACACACATATATATATATATATACATACAAATAGTTATAAACCTAAGATAACTAGTCAATATCGTTGAGGAGTATATTAAACACAGTAGTACTATAGCAAACTCCTAGCCTTACGAACCAGGATTGCAGGTTTAAACAAAGTTTTGCTGCTAGTCAACCTACTCCTGTATTTGCCAATACTCTGGGCCATAGGGAAAGTAAGAAATATGCTAAGAGAATTTTTAGCTATTACACATAAAACCACAATCTATTAATATAAAACGATAAAATTTATAGCCTATAATATAATTACTAGTATATTTTAAAAACAATTAGATGAAACAACTTACCACGTGAGTACAGCAATAAACATTTCTCTCGCGCGACAGAAAGGAGTATATGAGTAACGCATAAAATTAGTTAGTTATGATAAAATAACATTAAGTGTATATATATATATATATATATATATATATATATATATACATTTAAAAACTAAATATTGTTTTAAAATTTATAGAAAATAGAAGTACAACCCAAACATATTCAATTAACTTTATATAAAATATATTATTATTAATTTATTTACCCTTTGGCACCATCTATCGATTAGCTGTACAACTAATTAAAAATGCTACTGTTATTACAAGATGAATTACACTAAGAACTAAGAGATATATAACTGTTAATAAAATTAGTAGGGTATCTATGTTCAATTCAATGTTTGGTAAAGTTATTAAAATTTAAATATATATTAAATTTATTACTAACTAATACTTTATTACGATAAATATAATTAAAAATAATATTCATATATTATTTTTAATATATTATATATTAGATATAGATACATTTGAATTCCAGTATGGCACTTTAAGAATATTAAAATTGAAATAATCTCTTTTATCATAAATATTACTATGCAATTTATAATCCTTAATATATTTTTATTCATCCAAGTAATTAGTTTTAACTGGATTACTATTAATTTTAGTTAGGTTTAAGTAATTGGGATAAAAAGAAATATTGGTGTTAACATTATTATTTTTATCAAAAATAAATAGATCATCTATATATCTAAAAATATAATAATCATTATTAATAATATGTTTATATTCGTAAGAGTGTAAATACAAATTAGCCAAACTATTGCTAGCAGGGCCACCTTGAGGCAAACCTTTAGTCTGTTTATACAAAGAATCATTAAAATTATCAATTTCTCTTTTAAGACTAAATCTATGAGAGTTTTAAGTTTTTGTAAATTAATAGAAAGCTTATAATGGTTTTATTAAATTGCCTTAATAATATCATTGATATCAATGGAATAGAAAAGATCTTCAAAATCATAACTATGAACTGAATAAATATTTTTATATTTAAAAAAAATCTATAATTTCTTTACTATTTTTAATTATAGCTTTATTATATTGCTTATTAATGAAGTTTTGTATAATATTATGCAGCATTTTACCTGCAATAGTGATATATGTTTTAAAACCATTTGTTACCGTTCTAAATTTAACAGGACTTTTATGGAATTTAGGTGTTAAAAATACACATGGAAACTTAATCTTATGAACGCAATCATCCAATTTACTATACATAGCAACAATTCGATTATTAATTTCTTTATGTGACAAGTCCAATCTTTTAAAAGATTCATTGTTTAAAAAGTGTTCATTAATCATATTATTATAAAAATATTTACAAATTAAAGCATAATTTCGAGGCACTTTGTCTATGTAAACAATAACAAAATTCTTTTGTAAATCATAAATCACCTTTTTTTACATCTTTATAAGTCTCTTTATAAGTATACATATATATACTGCTGAAAAAAATTAGGTGAGCAAGCAAAAGAATGAAGAAGGGTCATTCCATTATCGCGGGTGCAACATTTAGACGCATGTAAAGTTTCTTAATAATACAATAAAAAAAGAAACGAGACTTACAGTAGTCACATACGATGTGTAACATCTGACATGTTATCGTGGTAAATTCGCAATAGCAACTTAAATCCTTAAAAAAATAAATCGAGTATGATTGGAAATAATTTTCTATGGAATAATTATATTTAATGAAAGTTTTATTTAACACAAGGAGTAATGCATTTTTTTTTTATCAAAAATAATTATTCTTGTTCAATTTGGGGAAGAGCGGTAATGATAACTTATGATAACTAAAATATGACATATATACTTGTGATTTCAAAGTATTTAAAAACCGTTGAAAAATAGCGTCAATAACTGTACCTCTGTTAGTTGTCGAAACATTTCGATTTGTGTTCATTTCGAGCTTGAGTTCATCATTCAAAAAAGCTATAAATGGCTCGGCTTCTAGCAAACTGAAGTTAACTTTGAAGTCACCACTCAAAATCATGGGAAGAGAGGGATGATTTTGTTTTAAGAGCAAAACCATCTTCGTGTGCTATATGGTAAAAGTACAACGCTTTTTGAACCGTTTGATTCAGAGAAATGTATGCAACCACCGAAATCACTGTTTGTCCATTTTCAAATAAGCATTCTGCCGCACATATGTCCCCAATATCGACTAACAATACCCAGTCCACTTGTTTGACGATAAGTAATATCCATATGGAGCCACAACATGTGAGTTGTTCTGTTTGCGATAGATCGCAACACCAGCTGCTCTGTGGTCCGGTCGCTTAAATGTTACACAGCAATCGAAGTTAGATATCGAAACACGTTCGTCATTATCTAACCACGCCTCTGCCAAAATGAGTAACGTACAATTTTGTGAAATAACGTCGAAATCTGTTTGGTGAGCCCTCAGAATTTAACAATTGAACGTAAGGATCGCGTTTATCCTTGTTGAAGTCTAATAAGACTTGCTGGTATGTGTGCATTTAGAGTCAAGCTCAAACAAAACCGAGTTTTTGAAGTAGAATATTTTGAATTGCTAAATTTAACAATATAAAAAGGCTGGTAGCTTGATGGCTACTAGACTGGACCCCACGTGGATATATCTTTACAAGATCCAGCTAAAGGACTTAGCTTCTTCTCTGATCCTAAAGTGAGAAAACAAAACAAAAACAAAGATCCCAAGGCCTAGACTGCCGGGGGGTCTAGGTGGTCCCTCCCGAATGTAGGAGAAAAACAGAACTTCACTGCGAGGGTAGCGAAGAGACACCACCAAGCGCGCTGATTGATCGAATTAAAAAATAGCGCGTGCTTCCCCAACTTCCTGTTACGCATTTCCGTCCCGTTTCACGAAATCACTCCCACAAATCTCCAGCAATCGAGAGGAAAGATGTTACACATCAAAATCATTTTTAATGAAATTAATCTTGGAAGAACTACATCTTAACATGTTCAATTTATATTCGTTTATATGAATTTTAATGTAATATTTAAAAAACCAGGAGGAAGGTTCAAAGTGCCATTGCGGGTGCAACAAATTTGGCCCAACTTTTCTAGATCATAGACAAAAAACAAGGAAATCTGTTAATTGTGATGCATTTATTATGTTATTTCTTGATATTTCGCAAGGTATTAAACAAATAAAGTACAAAAATTAAAAAAAGTATTTAGAAAACAAAAATAAACAAGGAGTTATTCACTTTTGAAGCAATCGCGGGTGCAACATCAAATTATCGCGGGTGCAACCCGTCTAATTTAAATTATTATAAACGTCGATATAACTTACATAGGAACGAAATAAGTGATCAAACAACGTTTATTACTAACCAGTACACTTCTTTGTCACTTATGTTAATTATTTCTTTTCAAATACGTCAATATTCGCTGAAATTCCATGAACATTATATTTCCATCAATATTTTTCTTTGGCGTTGCAAAATTCGCGATAATGTCTTCACACTACATGTCTGATATGTCATTCACGATTTCTGTGAAACGTTTGCCATCAATCGTCGTCAGGAGTTGTATCTAATTTCCCCATCTTCATCCATATCGCTCTGACACACCCCCACATAGCGATATAGAGTAACTTTTTTTTTTTTTTGCCAGATTAGCAGAGAAGTTGTACTAGCACGTACAAACCAGGGCAAATATCTTTCGGTAAGACAGCGGCACAGACAGTACCATCAGTCTTACGGCATGCTTCTGCTGGTGATTTTGAGGCTTAATGAGACGGTGGTGGAGATTCCTCATCTGTTGTCTGAATTACTATCTGAATCATTGTAAACATTAGAAACGCGCAATCTTGTTTTAAGTGGCATGAAGGATTTACTCTGATTCGATACTGAAGGCGCAGATATACCAGGATACGGAATTTCTTTTTGTAATTTGTAAGAGGTTCCAAATCGTCATCGTGGCCCAATCACTTTCTAAAATAATGGTAGTTATCGGCGATTTTAAAACTAATGCGCATTTGAAACGAGACAGTGAGGTTCGTGCCACGGAAATGCTACGGTCGTCTTCAGATTGGAAGAAATGTTTTGATTGAATGCCCTATTATAAAAATCATAAATCTGTTTTTTTCCTTCGTCCGTCAGTTTTTGAAGCACAGCTTTAGGGGCGTCATTTTTGTCAAATACAGTAACTTGGAATTCAGCAACAATTCTTTTACAAATTCCACTGCTTTAGTGGGACTAGCTGGTAAATTACGTTTCACTTTGGCCACAACTTTCCCTAGTGTGCGAGGACTGTTGTATCTACTACCTGATTGCTTAACTTGTTCTTCTTTAAGACGCTTTCTAGTTGCCTGCATTCTTTCTTTTGATCTGATTCTAGCCAATATTTTTAAGTCTTCATCTGCCTCCATTTTTTTCACTACTTCTCTCCGTTTTGAATTCGAGCCCTTTCTCGACGGAGAGGGTCTGAATGAAGTTCAAGATTCTCTTTAAACCTTTGCCTATATTTCTGCGAAGTGATCTATTTGCGTTGCTGTGTTGTCATTTTAGTCAAAGTTTATATATAAAAAAAGTAGAATACAATATAAACACAGATATTAAATATATATCATCATTCACATACATAGTATATATTATTACTCAAAAGGCATATCAAGACAATGTCCGTAAATTAAGGATAATGAAGTTCAGGCAAAGAAAGAGACAGAAGCAAAACAAATTTGACTTATTTGTAAAGTCTATTTATTAAACAAACGGTAAAGAGCAAAAAAGATGCTATATGTTTGACATATTTAATAAAAATTACGATTTTTACTCCCTGAAGCAAATTTAAAAAAAGAACCTATTTACAAAAAACAGTATAACATGGTTAGTATGATTGTTAATACGGAGTATGTCTCCCGGACGATGCAATACAGGCCTTACAACGCCTACGCATGCTCAGTATCAAATTATCAATCTGATCTTGGGGAATATTACACCACTCATCAAGCAATGCCCTCCGAAGTTCCGGTAGACAGGTGGGAGGGGGTTGACGGGCTGCAATTCGTCGGCCAAGCATATCTCACGCATGCTCTATTGGATTCAAGTCCGGTTAGTATTCTGGCCAATTCATACGGGTGATATCCTCCGATTGAAGGCATTCGTCTACAATGTTTGCACGGTGAGGACGGGCGTTGTCATCCATAAACATAAATTCAGCACCCATGGCGCCCCGAAACAAACGTACATGTTGTTCCAGAATGACATCCCGATAGATGTGGCCTGTCATCGTTACACTCTGAACATGCAGGTCAGTTCTGGAACCAAGAATAATTCCTCCCCAAACGAGCCATCCTGCACCACCGTAACGGTGTCGTTTAATGGTGTTCTTTTGGTGGTAACGGGTACCTGGCGCTCTCCATATGAAAGTGCGTCGAAAATCAGACTGCAAACTAAACCTGGACTCGTCGGAAAACATCACACAAGACCACTGTTGCGGTGTCCACAATGCATGCTCTCTACTCTAGGTTAATCGCAGGCGACAGTGAGTTGCGGTAAGAAAAACACATCTGACAGGCCTACAAGCATATAGACCAATGTGCCCTAAGCGTCTGTACACGGTCTGCCTTGAAACTGTCGTACCGGTAGCTGAAGAGAGCTGACGAGACAGGTCTGAGGCTGTGCTCCGTCTGTTTCTTTTGGCAGTAACTGCCAAATACCGGTCTTCATTCGGCGTTGTAACTCGGGGGCGACCTGTGCTGTAACATCTACTCATATGACCATCATCATCTGGGAATCTTTGCCAAAGCCTGGAGATGACACTCTGGGCGATTCCAAGTTCCTCGGATACTTCCCGCTGGGTACGTCTACATTCCAGTCGTCCGATAATTCTACCACGTAAAAAATATCCAAATGCTTTCTTTGTGCCTTAACTATGCGGTTATTGCACTGAAAGTATTTTAAAGCGCTTGTGAACAATTTTACTTCTTTGCCTCCATTCTTTATATATCCCTCTCTTACACTCTCGTCATTGTGACGTACTATCCGCGCCATCTGTGGTTTCCTGTAATTTGTATATTCTTCTTCAAGATGTGTGTGATAATTCTACAGGTGAAATTTTTATTTTAGAGTTCAATTTCTGTGTGATTCTGAATTATCCTTAATTTATGGACATGAGTGTATTATAAATCACAAGATAAGGCTAATTGTGAAATAGTTGCATTCGCGATTCTAGCATCGCAATCGTGGGTGCAACCAATTTAAATTAACGTTTATTTAAATCCAACAAACATTGCATTCTAAAAAACGATTGATTTAAGTTTGTATTTAATTTCTTCTTACTTTTACAAAGTTTCAAAACGTTAGCACTTTATTTCTGTGAAAAAAACAAACTTTTACATCTTTTGTATCGCGGGTGCAACAAGCTAACAGAGTCTTCTTGTAGTCAATGATGCTTATATAATAACCAGTTCTTACATTTTTTGGCACATATGAATAAATGAATATTGTCACTACACGTGTAGCCGGTAAAACTTAACCTCACGGTCGGTAACATAGCTGTTTCGTGCCTTTGCTGCCTGGCGTGATTTTGCAGTTTATACCGATTCTTCGAATGGTAATATTTCCAAGAGCACCAAAATTTTAAATATAAAGTAAAACCGAAAAAAAAGTTGAATATATTAAATTTTGACTTTCATCTTTGCACTGATATAAAAAAGTGACAAATAATGTGATTTAAAAACTAATGTCGAGAATCGCCTATAGCGGAATCACCCAGAAACCTTTAAACGATAGCCATGCATGGGCATAAAAGGGAGAGTACAGGTGTAGAAAAACGCAGTACAGAATTAAAAAAAAGCAAAAAACAATTGTATGCGAACTCTAATTCTTTGGAATAGTAAAGAGAACATGAAATGATGCTTCAGGCAAATAACATGGTTACATGTAAAGGGCAAAAACCTGATTGTTTAGTATTGATACAGAATGTCTGATATGGTGTGTGGTCCTCTCAAACTGCTAAGACTACCTTAGAGTGTTTAACATGGATGCGATGAGATTATCAATGAGACTGGGGAATACTGTTCCACTCTTCAAGAAGTGCAATATCCACTTCCCGGACTGTAATGATCTTGCTGAATGCGTCATCGGAATGAGTTCCAAGCCTGCTGGATAAAATTTAGGTCAAGACAACATGCAGACCACTCCATACGCTGAATTACTTCATCTTCAAAAAAAGTTTTCCACAAGACGAGCTGTGTGATTTATGGCACTATTCTTCATTAAAAGAAAGGAATCAACAATGCAGCGTAAGGTACGAAATAGGATCTTAGGATCTCATTTGCACACCTTTGAATCCTCAAATTGCCATTCTGAATTATATCTAGGTCCGTATGTGTTTGCGTATGCTGATAGCAGTCTATACCATCAAACCACTGAATCTGTAATGTGATCATTCCTCAACGAATATTTGGGTTATTTCAAGTGTCCCTTCCTCTCCACTCCAAAACACGTCTGCCTTCAGACTCTAAGCTAAATTGGGACTCCTTCGTAAAGAACACTCGACTCCCCAAACAATTTTTCATCCAATCTCGATGTTCAGTGGCCCATCTTTTTCGGGCCACACAATGTCTAGCTGTTAATGAATACACATGTCTTACATGCATACAGACAACCCGCATGAAGCCTACTTTGGATTGCTTGGTTTGAGACCCTTCATCCAGTTGCCAAAAATAAAACTGCTTTTGAGTCTACGTCGCATTGGCTGTCTTACCTCGTTGAGCTATTAACAGAATATATCGAACATTATTTGCTGTTCTTACCTGGGGACGAACCCTTCCTGTACGATGCTGAACATGCCCTGTTTCTTAGAATCGATTCCACGGTCTTGCAATGGCATGTATTACCACTCAAAAAACATCCTCTATAGTTCTATGTGTTTGCCCGGATTCCAGTTTCCCGACAGTACACAGAGCCATGGATTCCATCAGATATGTTGTGATATTTTCCAGACCCTTTTTCTCAAAAGAACCTAAATGCTGAATTTTACAACTGAGATAATGAAAAACAATATCTACGAAATCATGATTTCTGCACTTAGTATATTCTTTTTCTGCTGCTTGACCTCGTGTACACTGATTTGCATATGAGGTTTTTGCTTAATATGTTTTCTTCTACATTTTTCTGCTACGTTTTACGTTATTTATCAGAAGAAATATTCTGGTAGGCCTTTTATGGAGCACAGATCCGCTAAGAAATTATTTTGTGAAAATCGAACCTCAAGGGGAGGTTACGAGGGGTTAAGTGCAATTATAGATAAATATTCTCGTTTTTGAGGTATTAGATCGACATAATTAATATTTTGTAGGCATGTTTCTTTCATAGAATTGAGATACGCTACAAAACAAGTTTCAAAAAAATAGATCTCCCAATGGGGTTACGAGGGGCTAAAGGAGCGTTATAGATAAATATTCCCGTTTTGAACTAAAAGACTTATAGATTTGAAAATTGGAAGACATGTTTCTTTTATGGAACAGAGATGACTTGCAAAACAAGTTTTGTGAAAATCGAACCCCAAGGGGGGGGGGAGGTTGCGCGTGGTTTAAGTGGCGTTACAGATGCATATTCCTGTTTTTGAATTATTTAGACCAACAGACTTGAAATTTGGTAGGCATATTCTTTCATGGAGTAGACATCAGCTACACACACACACTGACAAAAAAAAGGGTTTTATAAAAATAGAACTTCAAGAAGGGTGTGTGTGAATAGTTAAGAGTGTGTTATAGATAAATATATGCTTTTTTGTACTATTAGACCAACAGACTTGAAATATGGCATGAATGTACCTTTTCAAGGAATAGAAAGATTCATTAAGCATGAGTTTTGTAAAAATCAGCTCCTAAGCGGGGTTCTGAGCGGTTAAAGGGCGGATAAATATTTCATCGTTTAAACTTGTGACAGATCTATACGGTCTTCCACTAACCTTCTCTATATTCTTTAAAGAATTTTATTTATTTCAACCAATCTCCACTGGGAGCCAAAGTGTGATTTATGCAAATGAGATATTTTATATAAGTTCGGGTTTCGCGAGTTAAGGAAGTAAAATAAAGTGAAGAGATAGAAGAGTGAAGTTAAATGAATTGAAGATCGGTAGGTCAACACGCAGTTGTTGGCATTCGTAGACAGCAGTTACGTGTGGAGCTACTTTGGGAGAAGTAGATTGAAGCTGGTAAAAATTCCGTGTTACAGAGTGTGGATCCTTCTCCATTCTCCTATCCAGTCAAGAAGGCAGATATCATCACGACGGAACAGCCGATAATAAAAGATAAGATCAGTGATTTAAAATATTGTTAATACTCGTACGTGGCTTAGCTGTAATTGTGCATGTTTAAGCTTTCATAGATTCAGTTGCGATTCTGTAGTTCCGCTAGTTGTAATTCCCCTTTTCGTACTCCACTTTATTTTGTTTCTCTTAAATTAGAATTGTGTGTTTATATCCTTCTGTGATTATAAAAATCAATAAATATAGATATTTGCAATTATGTCTCGTGATCCTTTAAGTCCGCTTACACGTCCAGAAATATTTAATGATAGACGGGAAGATGGTAGTCTGAGGGGTGGCTTTGTGTCACGACAAACTGATAGACCATAAACATAAAAACTGGAAAGCATACTTCTTTTGTAAAATTGTGATTTGCTAACAATTTTTCGGACTCCTAAAGGCGATACGAAAAGTTACTGGGTCATGCAGACAAAAAAAATGTCCGTGTAACGAAATTTGATATGGTTGCTTGTTTTGTTAAAATGGAATATGTTAAAAACGAATCTTACCGAAATCAACTTGGAAGGGAGCTTATTGATAAAGAAGTTTCTGTTTTCGAACTATTACACTCAGACTTGAAACAAGCAAGCATGTTTATTTTGCTGAGTAGAGATCCACTAAAAGTGGGTTTTACGGAAATGCACGGAGAGCGTAAAAAATAATTCCACTTCAATTAAGAAATTCAAGTCCTGTCCTTTTTAAATTGATAGGTGAAGGCTATTAGATAGTTCTTCAATACAATCGAACACGCAATCCTAAGATATATGTACAATCATGGACAAAACAATTAGCGCACCAAGAAGGAGTCGTCAAAATGAAACGAAATTTTACATACGTAGAGACTACTTTGATATAAGTAAATGATTAGAAAATCAAAGAAAAAGGATCATTTATTTCTAAGAAAAAGACAAAAGAACGGAGGGATTTAATACCCTGTTGAAGCCCCTCTAGCGCGAATGCACGATGCG
This sequence comes from Trichonephila clavata, assembly GCA_019973975.1. NCBI lineage: Eukaryota > Metazoa > Arthropoda > Arachnida > Araneae > Nephilidae > Trichonephila > Trichonephila clavata. Next base: position 21,726 of record BMAO01001306.1, read on the forward strand.
ATACAAGTTCTGTATGATGTCTTGAGATATTTCGTTCCATATTTGCTGTAACCTTGCCTCTAGTTCGTTCAAACTCGTGGGATGCCCAACTCGCCATCCCAAATGATCCCGGATATGTTCGATTGGAGACAAATCTGGGGATCCGGCAGGAAAAGGAAGGGTAGTAATAGTTTGGAGACACCCTTGGCGTGTGAGGCCGAGCTTTGTCTTGTTGAAAAATGGCTACTGGGAGCCGTTGCATGAGGGGCAACACATGTGGTTGCAGGATACCATGGACATACCACTGGGCTGTCATGGTGCCACGGATCAATACTAGGGTGACCATGTATTGTAGGAAATAGCACCCCATACCATCACACCAGCTGTAAAACAAAGGCAGGATTGAGGCGTTCACCACGGGCTCTCCACACACGAAAACGATTCTCATCACTGCTGAGATTGAATCTGGATTCTTCGCTAAAGACGACCTGGTTCGATTCCGCTGCAGTCCAGTTTCCTCGTACGTGGCACCACTCCAAACAGAGGCGTAGATGAGTGGGCGTCAAGGGCAGCACACGTAATGGGCACCGCGATCCCAAATGTCATTCAGCCAGGCGCCTTCGTATGGTTCAAGAAGGCATAGGGGCCTCTAGTGAAGGTGATACCTGTGCCCCTGGGTGACGGCTGATGAAGCAGATGGCTGTACGCGTGCATTTCTTACGATGCTGTGGTCTTCTCGACGACTGGTCTGTCGATGGAGCCCTGAGCCTGGTCTTCGTGTAAATGACATCACTCGGATCCACTGGTCCCAACACCTCCTCACAACACAACCAGAGCGGCCTAATTAACGAGCTACTCGCCTAGCTGACCACCCAGCTTCCATCATGCCGATGATCCTCCCCCTCTCAAACTGCGACAGCTGCTCATATTGTCTTCGAAAATGGCGTAATGGCATGTCTACCACAGCGCTTCCTTTGTAAACGATTCAGCACACTCAAACAAGCTTTGGTTACCTGTTTTATACTCCACGGAGAACGACGCTAAATGCCTTCTACTGGCTATAACTAATACGCAATCACGCTGCATTTCTAATCATTTGCATATCTCCGTTACATGTACCTTCATGCCAAGTTTCGTTACTATCCCGCTTTTATTTCTTGGTGCTCTAATTTTTTTGTCTTATGAGTATATATGACAGGATAATTTACTTATATCTAAAGCAAAACCTCCTATTTTTATTACTTAGCTTTTATTTTCCGTAACATATCCGGGTCTTAAATTAAATGGCTAATTATTTCTCACAAAAGATATTCTAAACATAAAAATTCCTCAATCCTATTTCATTAAAGATTATGGTCTTCGTATGTACGCTTCTGCGCTTTACTTTCCAATCGAAAACATAAACTAAAAAAAAAAGGGTTATTTAGCAGTTATAGAAATAAGTATTCAGTCTAATTAAATCGGGAAACTTGGTGTATTCGCTGTTTCTCTCAGTGAAAAGATGTGTGGATTGCTCACAAAATAAAACTGTTTCGTAGAAAAGTTATTGATGCCGACTTGAAACATCACTCATATACACGGTTATAACAATGTGTTTTAATACAATCGAACGCTTAATGATGGGAATTAAAATTCAACCATGCATCAACAGTATATTAATAGAACATCATGATTATTATCATCCCCAGCGACGCGCGCGCGCGACGTTGGCGGATAACGTCTAGAATATACACTGCTGGCCACCGTAAATGCAACACCAAGAAAGACAAGACATAGCACAACAAAATTTATGTTGTAGATAACATGTTGGCCAAGTATCAAATGATTAAATTTATAGACTTCTGTGAAGTATGGTTCATGCCAGAATCAGTAGCCAGAGTAGCAGCCATTGTTGGAGATCACCGCTGCCACACGCCTCGGCATTAATTCAAAGAGACTTTGGAAGTGTTCTTGGGATACAGCAGACAAAGCAGCTTCCACACGTTGCCAAAGTTGATCTGGTGTGGCAGCTGGGGGTGTAATCTGGGTCAATCGTTGAGCAAACTTGGACCACATGTTCTGTATCGGCGAAAGATCCGGAGAGCGAGCCGACCAGGGAAGCAATTCAATTTGGGGATTGACGAAGAAACTTTGAACAATGCGTGCCACGTGTGGTTCAGCACTATCCTGTTGAAATATGGCTGTGGCCAAGCCCTGAAGGTAAGGAAGGACAATTGGCTCCAACACCTTGGAGATGTAGTGCTGGCTGTTTGAAGTACCGGCAATGCGTACTAGAGGAGTGCGAGAGTGATATAAAATACCGCCCCATACATAATACCCGGTGCAGGACCAGTGTGGCGGTGCTTAACGCAGCTGTTCAGCATCCTCTCTCCACGGTGTCTCCAGACTCGAATCCGACCATCGTGGTGTTGCAGACAGATGCGTGACTCGTAGGTAAAGACAAATTCATTCCATTCTGCCGCCCACATCCTTCTTTCATCGCATCATTGGTGGCAGAGACGTTTGTGGTTCTGCGTCAAGGGTAGACCAAGCAATGCACGTCTTGCGGACAGACCACTCTGCTGTAAACGGCGTCGAATGGTACGCGCAGACACTGAATGATGCGTTACAGATTTCATGTGCTGTGTCATGGTTCTTGATGTGACTGAGTGATCCGTCACTGCCATGCGCACAATTTGCCTCTCCTCAGGTGAAGTGGTGAACTGAGGTGGATGCGATCGACCACGTCAGTCCGTCGTACCCTCCTGCATCCAACGGTCACATATCTGCATTACAGTTGTTTGGTTTCGTCCAACATGACTACCGATTTCCCTGAAAGATAATCCACAATCTCGGTAGGCCATTATCCTTCCTCTGTCGAACTCGGATACTTCATCAAAAGTAGATCGCTGTTTTGTACGAGACATAACTGATCGTTTTTTGAAAAAACCACAAGAAAGACACAATTGCCGAACTTGAAATCGTCAAAATCTCCAAGCCTTAAATATCGGTTTCAGGTGGCGCCACAGGCATGCGTGATGTGTGTCCGCGCTGAAATTCTAATCATTTCATATCTCACCTCCGCTAATGCATGTTGTAAATTTCATATTATTTGCGTGCTTCCTTCAGGGTTTTGCATTTACGGTGGCCAGCAGTGTACATATACACTGGTGTCCAAAAATTAAGCATAATTGATAATTATGTGAGTAAAGAAGGATCTGTAAATCAGAATGTCGGGAAACATGATATGCGAGTGTAAAATGGTTATAAAATAAGGAAGCAAATCAAAAGAATGAAAATAATTAATTTTATTATTCAAAGTAGCAGTTTGAAAGAAAACTGAGCATAGCAAGGATTCACACTTTAAAGAAAAAATGAAAAACATTAAATAAAATACTGATGCTGCAGTTTAATAAGGCGTGTGCTCACCTCTGAGAGCCAGGCACGCTGCACAGCGATTTACCATACTTGCTATGAGATGATGAATGAGTTGTGGGCTCAAACGGTTCCATGCTTCTTGGACAGCTTTCTTAAATTCTGTAACGGAGCTTGGTGGGTGCGAAAGGGCTGCAATTTGTCACCGGAACATATCCCATACATGCTCTATAGGATATAAATCAGGGGAGTTCGCAGGACGTGACATGCGCCGGATGTTTTCCGTTTCAAGGAAGTCATCAATAAACACCACTCGGTGACACGGCGCATTATCATCCATGAATATGAAGTCAGAACCGACAGCACCTCGAAACAAGCGAACATTAGGCTCAAGAACATCGTCTCTGTATCTTTGAGCAGTCACAGACCCCGTGTCAAAGAAATGGAGGTCTGTGCGGCCGTCCATCATGATGCCTGCCCATACCATTACTCCCCTTGACGGAAAATGATGTCTTTCCGTTATGTTTCTTGGTTCAAAACATGTTCCCCGGTTTCTCCATAACGTTACCCGCCGAGGATTACTACTCAGACTAAACCGGGACTCGTCACTGAACATCACATTGGCCCACTGTCCCACACTCCAATGGTGATGTTTCAAACTCCAGATCAAACGAGCGCGTTTATGCGCAGACGTGAGGGGAATGCAAACTGCTGGTCTTCTGGCATACAGGCCAGCATGATTGATTCTCCTGTAAACAGTTTGTCTCGAAATTTGTATTCCTGTGGCGACTGTGAGTGCCGAACCCAGTGTTCTGGCAGTACTGCCCCTCTGACGTCGCGCACTTATTACCAGATATCGGTCTTGGCGAGGGGTTGTGATTCTTGGTCGACCTGATACTAGTTGTCGGGTAACATCTCCCGTTCTTTGAAACCTCTGCCACAGTCTTGAGATCACAGACTGGTCCACATTTAGAATTCGAGACACTTCTGTTTGTGATCGTGAGGATTCCAACGGTTCTTCCTTTAGTAAACATATCCAATCGGCGTCTTTGTGCCATCATTCACCTTGTTTGATGTTTAACAGCGTTCCTTCGCACAGCAGTGGTGGCGAAACTTGTCTGAACTGCCTATACTGAGTGAATCGTTTTCTCCGCGTTCCGACATGCGCCGGTGTTTCGCGCACGACATAGTTGACTGAAAAGCTTTGCATAAACCTAATGTTTCTTCTTCACCCAATTAATATCTGAAAGAAATTTGTAATAATTTTATGAATATTTACACCATATTTTTCACATTTTACGATTTATGCTTAACTTTTGGACACCAGTGTAGTATGTTCTTAATTTCTTCTTACACGGGTTTATAGAGGAATGGATCTCTCTTTTTACTCTAACAGTTCGTTTCATGGCTTTTTGAGGGACCTATCTACCATGTAAAAAAAGAATTGGGTGTGTAAATATTTATTTTTCTACTTCTTTTACGAAAGTGCGGAACAAAAAACAATATTGTTTAAAAAATTTTTTACAATGTTTGGAAGTAATACAATAGTAAAAAAATATTTATGTGTTTATACTTATACAGGATTTCCCTATTCTCAATCTTTTTATACATATCTGTTCTGGTAAATAAATAAAAATAAAAATTCTTATCAATCAGTTAAGTGAGGATGAGCACTTTTTGAAAATGTGGAAAAATGACACTTTCATCTCATAATTAGCCATAAATTTTTAAATTTTAAGACGTCTTTTTCACTAACGTTTTCTTTCATAGCTGTATTATTAATCCCAATCACAAGTCGGGGCAAAAAACTTTACTATCTTAGTTAAAATTAATGTGGTTTGTGTGAATCAGGATTTGAGAAAAAGATGTCACCTAAATTTGACTCTCCATAAAAAGAAAACTTTTACACACAGCCCTAGGCAAGTTTCTTAAAAGATGGCCCCCAATCAGTTAAGATTCCAAAAGGGTAAAACACTTTTCTCTCCATAACAATCATAAGAATTTTTTTATTTGTAGAACACCTCTGTTGACACCTCTTTCACATCATTAGGTATTGTGACCACAAATTCCAGCATTTCACAGCAATTTTTCTCACTTGCAAAGTTTTCAATTATCACTAAATGGGTTATCCTTTGAAATAATTTGCTTATAAAAAGTAATATGTAATATTTTTTTCTTTTTATGGAGTGTTAAAGTTGGGTAAAATGATTTTTTAAAACGATGTTAATTTTAACATAACCAGCAATCTATATATTTATCCGACTTTTCAAATAAAGCATCAATGTATTTGAAGAGATTTTGTAGGTGGGTGTTCTTGACGCACACATAGCTTCTTCTTTCAACTTGGTTTTTAATATTTTAAGTTAATTTAATTTATGATGAATTTGTATTAGCTTGGAGAAAACACAGATTTTTATTTACTTTTCGTTACTTTGTATGGGTGAAAAATATGTATCATGGTAAATTGTTTATCCGACCGCATTCTTCAATGTTTCAAAAAACAGTCCAGAGATGCAAAATTGCCAAGTTCGTTGCAGCCTCAAAATACGACGCTAATGAAAATTCGCTTACTCGAAAACGTTGTTTGAAAAAAAATCACAAAATTTTTTTCGTTTCATCTGTAATTTATGATGAAAAAATAAGAAATCAGTGATGAGAGTGTTAAAATATTCCAGTTTCTGTATTCTAAAGTCAGTAGTCGCCAAATTTTAGAGACCCCTTGTAACGATTCTAAACGCTAGCCTTTTACTAATCCTTTGGAGAAATATTATATTTCTTTTAAATGTAGTTTCATTGAAAACTTTATCCCGAAGAAAAAGACACTGTTTATTTAAATGAAGGATGATGTTTAAGCATTAACTTTTAGGTACGCGATTTTAGTGGTTAGGAGTTAGCAGTTAGTAGTTAGTGATTAGCGGAAAGTAGTCGAGAGTTACTCGACAGTTAATTGTTGAATAATTAAAGATTGTTACTTGACGATTTTGACAATAAGTCTGATTAGATTAATAACGAATACCTGAGAACAGAATTATGGTAATTTAGACCGTAGATAACCAAAGGGTTCGAAGAGTAAGTTAATTGAATTATAGTTAAATATTAAGTATCTTTTCTACCTTGCTTTTTCTCCTATACTTAATAAAAGTGTGCATTTTCTTCCCTGGGCTGTTAAAATTAAGTGAAAGAATAATAAATTAGAATTGTTCTGATTCTGGGTGATCATTATTCTAACCCTCATACACCGATAAGCAAATTTATCACATACTAAATGTATAATTTTAGAATTGTTCTGATTCTGGGTGATCATTATTCTAACCCTCATACACCGATAAACAAATTTATCACATACTAAATGTATAATTTTAGAATTGTTCTGATTCTGGGTGATCATTATTCTAACCCTCATACACCGATAAGCAAATTTATCACATACTAAATGTATAATTTTAGAATTGTTCTGATTCTGGGTGATCATTATTCTAACCCTCATACACCGATAAACAAATTTATCACATACTAAATGTATAATTTTAGAATTGTTCTGATTCTGGGTGATCATTATTCTAACCCTCATACACCGATAAGCAAATTTATCACATACTAAATGTATAATTTTAGAATTGGTCAACTGCTAATATAATTGCCCACTATATTGCGGACCATTAATATGATTGACCACTAGAACTATATTCTCACTTATTTACATTTCCATATTAATGAAAAGGAGCTTCAAGAAAAGTTAGAACAACAAGTATTATGCCGTCGATTTACCATGATATTTTGTCAAATTTCACTTTCAATTGTAGCTAGATATATTTGCAGAAATAACTAAAAAATTTCGAAATTCAAGAGGAATTTAGCTAAATGTATTAGCTAATATTTTTTAAATGTATAATCTATATTCCATAATAAGTTTTGTTACTTGCCCTTTTTAAAACTAAATTTTCATAATGATATAAATGATGCCCCCGATTTTTCTACTAAGCATCAAAAACTTTTCATGGTCCATCTGTTGGCTACCGCTGTTCTAAAGCAACAAAATTAAATAAATAAAAAATAAAAGATGCACGCTCCAAGGAGTTGAATAAATGGGACGAAAATCTCTTTTTCTCTGTGTGTATATATACACGGATAAAGTCGGGGGACCTCCGTTTCCCGAACCACTATTTTGCGAACTTTTCCCGAAACCTGGTGAAAGATGAATCTCTAATTTAACAAACTTTCCACATAAAATATCTTCGGGATTTAGTGACTTGGTTCAATTGACTGTATATATATTTATATATAGTATCTGTCTGTGTATGATTTTATGTATACTGTCTTGTCCATCCCACCAGGTGCTGGGCACGCATGACAATATAAAATGGTCTCATGTGTTCTCCTCGTTCCCTCCAGACACGGATAAGACCATCATCATCATCATACAAATGCTCTAGTCGTTTGAAACTTGTACCTGTTGGGGTGCACCATTGCTGCTGTTTGTCAAGGGAAATCGCAATAATGATCTCCATGCAGACAATCCGTTCTACTCCATGTGGATACTTGTTGTTAGCAACTTCCTGATTCAAGGTTCGCGATATGGTTTTACGATTCTGAGAGGGCGTTCAGTATTACCATCCTGACTCTATTGATTCCACATTCATAGAATTTTCGTTATAAACTGCCCATTGAAAGTAGCTATACCACGGAACAATAAACTGCACTTTTCACTTGTCATGATCCTTCTATTATCGAATTTAGACATGTGTCGGTTGCCTTTTCTCTTTCTTATACTAGGCATAGAAAGATTTCCTCACAAACAACTAACATTAAAATTTGATTTCCGAATGTAAAAGGCGTAGCGTAACTTTCCTTTTATACAGAGTTTTTTTTAACATTTATAAACCCCGTGCACCACGCAATGTATAACACGGGGGTATACAACACAGACAGAAGAAAGAATTACAACACAAACATCCATGCCTTCTCCGGGATTCGAACCCAGTCCCTACGGCACCGCAGTCAGCTTCACCGGATGGGCGGCTTTATACAGAGTTTGAGATGTCATTTCTCCCACCTGTGTCATTCGATTGCTCTTGGATACCTATCGTTTGCATATTCTAACATCTTTTCATTCGAATGGATTGTTCGTATTTGTATCATCCTTCCTTTTAGGTTTTGTAATTTCAATGGCTAGCAGTGCGATTGGCATTTAAGATGAGCTAAATGTCGTATTTAGGAGATCTTAGGGATTTAATCAGTAAAGCATTGACCCACTTGTAGCTTTGCTGCAACTTGGCATTAACTCATAGAATTCGATTTTTTTATTGTCGGATTAAATAGTCGAGGGATTATTTAGAAGAAAAATGCTTTTTGAACCGCAAATTTATTCATCTGAGGAGAGATCTGATGAATGAAATACAAATACGAAAGAAAACACGAAGACAATAAAAAAAAATATATTATTGTACATTTGTATCTCTCGATTGTTTATGTATTATCGTATATATATCTCCAAAATGTAAGCGTAAAAGTGAAAAGAACGAATAGCATCGTTGTAGGAGTACCAAAGGTAATAACTAAAGGTGAAAATTAAATGACTCCAAGATTTCGAAATGGCGGATGATTAATGCTTCATTGTTACTTTGAAGCCGTGATTATCGAGAAGTCATGATCCCAGCTCGTGCCCTGTGTTGTATCTGTGATTTTCAAACTTTTTTTTGCTATTAATAATTTCAAAATTAGGCGGTACACTAACAATAAAATAAGCTTAAAAGAATTTTACTTATCTATAATACACTTTGTAAAATAGTTTATTACAACACTTCTCAATGCTAAATAAAATTATATGCACGACAAAGACAACAAAATGATTAGTTAGTAATTAATTACAAATTAATTATAAGAATACATTTAATACTAAATTTGAGCTTGGTGATTTTTGATAATTTCGTTTATAATGGGTCGTACAAATAATAATGCCACTCTTATTTCATCATCTACATTCTAAAGTCTCGATCTTTTTCTCATTTAAATATTTGTTAATGCTGAAAATCCGAGTAGACAGAAATAAGATGTAGAAAATTGTAACAATATTTTTAAGCATTTTTGGCTATTATGGATTAATTGACTCTAATTTTAATTCTGAATGAACTAATTGGCACTCCCAAAGGTTTTGGAATTAAATCTCGTTTAGTTTTCGAAAATCTAGATATTTTCTTCATTAAAAGTTAATTCATATACAGATGCATCCATTTTCACAAATGGATGACGAACCCAACCGCATTTTTATCTATCTAAATTTGGGAACTCTCTCCACAAATGACAATTTTATGAATAGTTTATTTCTTTCCAAATATGATTCGGTTCCGGAATTTTTTTTTTCACAGTAGAATTTTAAAAAAAAGTTTCGCGGCACACTTGAAGAATTTGGTGGTACACAAAAGTTCCGAGGCACAGTAGTTGAGAATCACTGATGTAGAATTATGAGTTCGAATCCTGATGCCTCTACGGAGCCGTTGTGAAGAGAAGATGATGCACACTAAATCTGTCGAGGTTAAAAATCTTGACGTGGGGTGATGTCATAGTTTGGAGAGTAAAGTTTAAGCTCAGGTGATGATCTTGTCATTCCAACGTGATTCAAAATTACGAGGCCAATTCTCCTCGTTTCTAGATTCAACTTTAATTAAAAATCAATTAATTATTCGTCTTGCTATCCGCAACTTGTACTATCATGGCTTCACTGATAATCTGAAAGTTGGACTTATCATTGAAAATAATTTTGCATGAGATGCCTTTTTTGGCGAAAAATCATTCAAGACATGCTGGAAGAAGCAGCCTACGTATCGGCTCAGAAATCCCTTTTTTCTTTCCTTTTGCTTAAAAGTCTTGTTTGAATTGCGTTTCAGTGATTCTTGCAAACGTTCAAAAGAATCTGACATTTGCTTTTCCTTCATGTTGTGCAATTAGATAAACTTCCCTCATTACTCTACAACTTCCTCGTTGTGTTTCTGGCAAGCTTGAATGAGCTATCGCTACGAAGCATACATCCAGGGAATTGTGTTTCTTCTCAATGTCAAACTCATTTACAGACACGGGAACGAATAAAATTCACTTAGATTAGTATATATATATATATATATATATATATATATATATATAATGATATTCCCTGTGTGATTAGCGATTTTCAAATTACACAGGATTATTTAAATAACACAAATTTACACAAATTTATTTAAAGGAATATGAAACTCTCGATAACCTAGGATTCTCAAAGAAATGATTAATAAATCATTAAAAGGTTACGTAAGTAAAATGATCAGTTGAAAGATTGATGTTGATCGACTAAAACATAGAGTCAAATTCCAATATTTAATACTAAACTTTAACAGAAATTTTTTTTCTGCCCCTTTGTCTCTAGTTAAGCAGCTTCCATCTAATTAAATAGCACAAAAGGTAATTGCTCAAGACAGAAAATTGAAAGTTGTTCTAAAGACAGATGCTATTGCAGCATTCTCAGTCTACTTTAGTTGAACGTTTTTACTGTTCTCAAGCATTCTGAATATCAAATAAAAGATTTATTCAAGCCGTCAGAAAACCTGCCATTGGGATTCATTTATAAAGTAGTGCTTGATTAGTTTTTTTAAACATACCACCCTGTTAAAGAATAAAAATTTGTCCTCTTTTATACACTTCCTGGGTGATAAGGTGTGATGCTTAGAACAAGGATTCCTAAAATTTTTTACATATTGACCTCGTTTAAAAGAATAATTTTCTTTAGAGATTCCCTTACATTTTTCTCTGTAATGTAAAGCATATGATATTATAAATGCACACAAGTAATATATTGTAAAAAGCACACAAAAACTTAAAGATAACAATTTATGCAAGAATATAAATAGAAAACTAGAAAAGGTAACTTATAAGAATATTCACATTTTTTTATACAATGGCATTCTGCTTTATATACATAGATATGCTTCCTTTATGCAAATCATATATCTACTCATATTAAATAAGGTATTATTACCTAATAATTACAATTCTTAAAAATCAAATTTTAATGCAATTTTAAAGTACAAAATGTTGTAATCAACCTCTAATAGACCCGGAATTGCATAGATTCTTATTATACTTACATAAACTCCAAAAGGGAATCCCGATGGGAATATTTGCTTTCAAACTATACATAGCATAACAAAAATATGCATGTAAATAGTATTATTAATTAACTTATTAAAAATGCTATCAAGGAAAGCGATTTGTAAAGATTTAAAGTTTTTTACCTTGATGCCCAACGGCAGCCAATACGAAGTAAACAATGCTTGCTGTAATTGCTGTAATACTTAGAATTAATCCCCACACTTTGACTATTTGAAAGCTGTCAGCTGTATGTCTGAGATGTAAAACTCTTCTTCTATAAGAGACGTGTAATCTCAGAACCAGAGCTGCAAGAATACCTAAAAAACATGTCTTTTGGGTAACTTTTTCTTAATACTTATCTAAAAAGGCAATTTTCTTTGCGTTGTATAAAATACTTTATACTATGTGCAATCATATCAAATCATGGAAATTGGAAATCCGCATCAACAGACAATTAAACATGGCATGTTCTCTAACTGTGAGGTGCGCCCCCCTAGGGCATATCGAAAAGTCGAAAACAAAACATTATTCTTAAAAAATTATTTATTTACTGAAAGTAAGCAAACAATTCTGACATAGTAAAAAAAAAATAAAATTAACATTTGCACTGATGTAATTCACTTATAAATGCGTAATACGCAATGTATCTTTTAATTAATTTAATAATACAAAGTTAAGAACAAGTTTAACAGTTACCAAGGACCAAATGAGCTTGTCGTATATAAAATTATATTAAAAAATTAACACTTGTACGGTTTATAATTAATCTCTTAACTGCCGATTAAAAGTTATGTGATTCGCTCCCCAATGTCACCGTTTTCCACGTAGGCTAGAGTATGTGATGTATTGGGTGTGGGGGGGGGAAGGAATGAATAAGGAAATCCTCTGAAATATATAAGTAAATCCTTCGCAAACATTGTCAAGGTCCTTTAATTGTATTCTAAATACTTTTCATGGATATAGAAAAGATCGTACGTAAATACATATATATACGTCCGGGGTAATTAACGTTTTGGCTGAGCGAGACGTTTATATACGCCGGTGGCACTAAAGAAAAAGTCGTATTGAAGCTTTAGTGTCAAAGTATAGTGTTATTGAATTCAATACATTGTTATTTGTATGGAAGGGGTTGACGAAAATTTTGGTTGAATATTGGGTCGCAAATATTGAAAGTTTGAGAAGCACTGATATAAAGTAAGAGATTATCGTAAGATTCATACAATTATTTTTCACGAAGTTTTGGTTTATATATAATTGACTCAAATTAGAAATTTCCTTAATAACAATTTTTCCCTACTTCGATTTAAAACTTGAAAAATATTCCATTACTTTCATCCTAAACCTGTTGAAACCTGCTGAGAATTGCTATTATTCGAAAGAAACCTTGTTCAGGCTTGTAATATACAAGATATAATTGATTTGGATTTACGTGGCTCTCTACAACTACACGAGGCAACTGGCTTGGTTATTTTGAGCCTCGGCCAAGTGACGATGACGACGCTATAGCTGGTATGCTATTCTCCAAATTTCCATTCCACGCCAATGTGAGAACGCTGGCCATAAGTTCGAGACCATGCCCATTCGGCTATTATGGTCAAAATATGCATGTGGTAAAATATAATATATTTTTTATCTTGCAATCATACAATTCAAGTTCTTTAAACCATTCCCTTTGACATGTACTTGATTTTTTGTAACTGGTTTTGCTTATTCAACATGACGAGATGAAGCCCATATCAAAAATTTTTTAGACTGTTTACGGATGATCTATCAATCCATACCTGAAAAATTCTTTCTGGAGAATCTGTATTTATTCAGAAAATCTACCGTCAGATTAAGTTTTCTTAGTTGGATGGGTATTGTATTTTACTGTTCCGCTTTCCATCCATCAAGTATTAATAGGTTTAACAAGCAAATTATTGACAGTTGAAAGATGTCATTTGTCAACAAAGTATGGACCAACGCACTAAATATAAAGGTAACAATCCAATTGAATAAAAAACTTTTCTAATGAGTAATAAGAGAGAGAGCGATTTGTAAAGATGTAGAAAATTTTTCTCTCTCCAAATTCTTCTATTTTGATTTCTAGACATAATTCATTCATAAATATTAAAATAAGTATACCTTTAAGGAATCTCCTACTTTCTCCAGTCCTTTAACGCTCCAGTCTAATGAACGCCGTCGTCGATAATGTGGTATAATTTAAAAGTTGGATTCTCTTAATTTAGGCAGTTTTTGAGAACATTTGCCTAAAAATTAATCAGAGCACATCTAAGAAGAAAAAAGTCGGCTTAGAGGTAGCGTCCTAAGCCTAAGGTTGACCCCGCCTGGAGTCGATCGATTTTCTGGATGTGAAATCGTAGGCATATGATTGTGTGGCTTTTAAAAGATCCCTTGAGTATCAGATACTATCGGCAATATTTACGAGTGAAATGAATTCCAAATTAGGACCACCACTAGAAGGTGCCACCATGAAACACATTTTGCCATTAGAAGAAAAAACCCTCTACAAGTGTTGAGATTGAGAAAGGAAATTTATATAGTCAAGAACACATGCAGCTAGTGAATAATAAAAAAAGAACAATCACTTAAGAAGAACAATCCTGGTGCGTATGTAGAAAGAAGTATAGAAAAGGACACAGCATGTTACATAGCTCTTTATGGTGGGGGATGTAAAATTCAACTACCTCTTGATAAATTAGGAAATAACCTATATTAATAAAGTGTACTATTTATTCATATACTTAATACAAATAATATTTTAAAGACATAACGTTGTTTTTTTTAACATCGATCTCCTTTTGGGTTTCAGAAACCAATATTTTGTTGGGGCCTATACATAGTTACAGAAGAAAAAAAGATAATGAGCCAAATACTCTCTCATTTAAAGTCTCGTTGAATTGATAAAAATATGTTTACCTAATGTAAGAAAACTTATTGCTTGTGCACACATTCCTCACATAAACTTTGAGTGTTTAGTTGTCGAAACTTTCAATCATTTTAAATATTCATTAATTGCATTGAAAAATTGTTCTCACCTGTTAAAAGTCCCCAGATAGCAGCATTGTAATTTTTGTAATAAGCAAAAGAAACGAAAATGGTGGCTCCCGAAACAACTCCGAGGACAGCAAAAATTATCTTACACTCTATACAGCCCTCCATTGAAACAGGAATAAAGAAAAGACTTAATTGTTCCACTTCCTCGTAGTTTTGATAAGATAGGTTGGATATGATAAAGAACGAATGAATTTCTTGCCACCCGGAATAACAATTATGGAGTTTTTTTACGATTTAGATTCATGTCTTTCTTAGTCTGATTTTTTCAATGTGTTGTATTTATAAGCAAACATATATTCATAACATAAATTCATAAGTTTGATCATACAAAATAAGATTTTGTGAAAAGGGAATATAATATTCGTTTTGCGATACATAAAACACCTATTTCAAATGATTATAAGTCAATTGGTTTGATAACTTGTGTAGCCTTTTTTTTATCTACCAATGATTTACAGTCACAATACGCAAACGTTGTTCTAAAGGTAAATGTGGAAAAATAAATATAGCTTTTCCTAATTAGTTCTAATTGGAATTTTAATGCTTTTTTGTAAACTTTTGAAGCATAATATCGAAGAAAATTCTGTGGAAAGAGTACAAAATATTAAAAAAATTAAAAATGTGTGAAATATGGAAATGACAATCGTTATTTTTCAGACTGACCCTTTCTTACCATTACATCCTCGCTCACCTAAATTTAGCATTAATTAATTGATGAGTACCTTCATAAGACGTATACTTTGTTGAGTCTTAATTAACAATCCAACATTTGTACCAGAAAGAAAATAATTTCATGTATACATGCAATTTTTCTTTTACTTTATACATTTTAAATTTAAGTAGTACGAATTTCAGAAATTAACGCTGCCTATAAAAAAAAGTGCATACAATTTCTTATGAAACGTTTTAGCTGATGTTATTTTCTGTTCAACAGGTTCTTTTTTTTCACTAGAATATGTGCAACATATCTCAATGTTTGCTTAAATGTGTCTCGATATGTAGGACTTTTAGAATGCATAATTTTTGAAGAAAATTCCAAAAGAGAGAGAAGTTGATAACAAATTTGCTAAGACAAATTGAAGTACTTGCTTGATAAATTATTTTTACCAGTCAGTGTATACATCGTGTCTCAGAAATTTGCCCATTTTGAGTACATAAAAAATGCTCGAAGAACTGTACCTGTATGATCCATAGTTTAAGAGAAAAATATGATAAATGATAATTCCTGATGGGACGTATTTTTGTGCTCCTGCACGTGATTGATTGGATTCCTCTCCCATACGAGGGTTCTATGGCCAGATCTCATACCTGTGCATTTTTTCCTATCTCAAGAAATTGTTGTATCAAGACGTTGTGACTTCTCAAATGGACTCGTCTTCATAATGCTTGCACTTCGCTGGATGCTGTGACGTCTGCCATTCCACGGCGAGTTCCTTCGACACTTTTAACATCTGCCTTAAATATTTGCAAGTATAACTGTTGATGTTTTTAATATGTGTTTTTCGTATTTTTTTCCAAAACTACGGGTCGTACAGGTGCTATGAGGAAAGAGATTAGAGTTCCGTTGTTATTTTTGGGATATCCTGTATGCTTTTTGCAATAAGAATTAGAGAAACTACTGCTCAACTAAATCTACTTGCCTACATTTCCTTATGAATGCAAATTAATTACATTTTAAAGAAGGTATGATTCGAGACAATCTTTGATAACAAACTATACATTACTGTTCGTTTTTCACTTTAAAGTCCGAACACTTTAAAGTTTCATTATTAAAGCTTTGGAAACACTAAAAAAAGTATAAGTTGACGGAACTCTAAATTTATTTCTGAAATATCTTAAGAGAATTAAAGTAGAAAATAGTTTGAAAACATTATTTTCAATATTATTTGGTTAGAATTGGATTTCTTTAATGTATGTCTCTACTTTTTCCTGGTTTAATCAAGTAGAAAGTCAGTTTAAATTATTTTAGAGGAACTGTTCTCACCTATTTGTTCTTAAAGATATAGCATGTTCTCTTCCACCGAGATGTTGATTCAAGTCCTGAGGTCACTAAAAACTCGCTGTGTGTGCCCTCATGTTAGGAAATTTAAACGTGAGGTACCGACTCAGGTGGTCGTCGTCGTCCTCTGATTGTCACCAGTATTCCTCAAGTTACTTCAATCATTTGAACAACATATTCTTTTATGTTTCAAATGAATTGAATTCTAAATATTTATTATGGTTATGTAAATACTGAAATTGTTCCATGAAAGAACAAGTCGATTGAGTAAAAAAATCAATTCATATTTGTCTTATAAAGAAAAGTAAACAGACAATATTTTTTAATTATATCAGCACAGACAGGAAAAATATAGTTTACACTAGTTTATGATAATTGCATTAATTGAAGTAAAAATTCCACTATATAGATTTAAAACATACATGCAAGAAAATCTAATATAAATATTATACAGTAAATACTAGTTAATACAGTTTTAATAAATTTGTTTTATTAACAATTGTTTTACTATTTCAATTCATTAAAAAATTAAGTTTTTTTAAGTCCTGTTACAAAGATTTGAAATTGCTGTAATAGAGAGAAAAGTTTTCCTTAAATTTTTCTTTGCCTATTTAGAAATATATACAAATTTATTCCCACTATTTCAAAGGATCCTTACTTGTTAAAAAGAATTTCTCACTTAAATGATTTTTTACTATTATTATAACCCTGGAATAGTTTGAATCATTCGGCTTGAAATTTGAAGGTTTGTTATAAAAAAATATCTCAAATAAATATCGAATTATTATTATTTTTGTATAACTGCTAGAAAATATGAGAGTAAATCAGAATTTGAACAATATTTATTTCAATACTTTTTGCAATCAAAAAGTTTTTTGTCGGATTTTCTTCTAAGCTGGTATGAATCTTTCCCTGAACATATATTCTCCCCCCCCCCTCCCTATGAGTGCAGTTTGTTATGTAATTGATGACTCCATGATTCCTGCCAGACTGTAAAAATATGATGCAGGATGAAGTGTTCCATGTCCGAAAGCGGAACTGCTAGCGGAGGATGGGTCATCGCCGACCGAGCCGTGTTGTCCACTTGCTCGTTGCCTATGATGCCTACGTGGCTTAGTAGCCAGAAAAATGCTGTATTGAAACCCTTGCCATACAATCGACTCGTAATGTTGAGTACATTGCATACCACTGGATGACACCGATCGTTGTAGTTTTCAAGAGCCTCTAAAACACTCAAGCTGTCAGTATAAATGCAGTACTTAAGTGCATATTGGAGTCGATTCATTGAAGTGCATGGTAAATGGCGACAGTTTCTGCTTCGAAAACGCTGCGGATTTATACACGTCCTTTCATTAATATAATCCTCTTGGGAAGTCTTTGGTCTATCAATTCGAGTTTATTCACAAACAAACCTATAAAGAAAAAAAACCTTGATTATTTAAATTAGGTCGGATATATAGTCTAGGTTTTCAAGCTAGAAAGAGAGAAAGTGAGGAGATAGGATAGATCGCTACTGATCAGGTATTATACTATTTTATAGCGTATTTCAAATATTTGATAGGTGAAAGAACTAAAGTGACAATTGGTCACTAAAGTTTAATTATTGTTCAGATAATTAGGATAGTAGATTTGATCCTAAAATGAGAGGGTCGGTCGATATTTAGTCTTCTCATAATTCACGAATCTCGTTATTAATCCACATATTGTTTAAATTAAGAACATCTATTCTCGTTGAAATTGCTTGAATTGTGTTGCTAAATTGTGTGATCAATAAATAGATTGATTTTGCATGTAGCTAGTCTTCCTTCCCTTCCTCTTATATCTCTAGGTGGGAATGAGAGAACATCTCATTCCTTACAAAGTATCGAACCGATTAACCGTGTATCGGAAAATAAGTTTCTCTTGTCGACTGTGGTCACAGTTGTGTAAGAAAATCAAAACATAGAGGGAAATTTTAAAGATAAGACATAACTTTATTTTTTCACGTAAGCACCAAGTACATTGAAACATTTGTCATACTGCTTGATAAACTTGAAAAACCCCTCCATGAAAAACTCAGGGCTTTGCATATAGAAAAAGCGTATAACGGCTATGGGTGACACTGCAGGTGAACGCGCAAGACACCGATACACCATTGGGTAGAGGTAGACATTGATCACACACAAGCAGATGGCGCTGTTGCAGTGCCTACGCAAAGGGGAGACCAGCCTCTCAGTCTGGTCCTGGTAGGTATGGAAAGAAGGTACTTTTTGTATTTGTGATCCAACGAGGAAATGAGAGCAGCTTTGAATGGGCACGTGTAGTATCAGGATCAGAAATTCATAACCGGCTCGTGGAAGTCTATCGTCCGAATGGGATGACGAAGCAAATGGTGTTGAGATGCCCATTGAATGATGGAAGTTAGCAAGTGCAGGACATACCGAGAGCTGGACTGCAAATGGAAATGTGCTGAAGATGTATGACATGATTGTAACGAAGTGGCGTATCACCATCGTTGGAGTAGCGGAAGTAATTGGAATCAAAAATGAGCGAGCCCACAAGATCATCAACATCATTCTTGGATACAGAAAAGTGTCAGAACAATCGGTGGCTGACCCTGTGACGGATCTATACGCGTCCTCCTACTAATCCTCTTGAGTATTTCTTGGGGCTAGCAAAAATCATCATTCTCCGAAGAAGAAGGCGTGATATACAAATTAAGTTTATTATATATAGTTCTAGTTCACGAGTTAGAGGGAGTTAGTGAGTTAGAAAGTGAAGAAGGATAGGTAATAGAAAGTTAGAAAGTTAGTAACTAAAGGTAGCGAGTGATATACAAGGTGAAGATTACCGTAAGAGTTTAGAAAGGTCTTGCAAAAGAGTAAAGACAGGAAGTGTTATAAATAAATTAAATTGATTAGAAGACTGCCTGCAGTTCAGGTACGGTCACCTTCATATTACGTTTGATATTTACAGTATTAAAAGGGTTAAGGCTGTTTTCGGTCAATGTTAAAGGATAGGGATCAAACGGGAAGCACATTTGCCGGCAGGAAAATGTTCTATAATAATAAAAATTTCTATGAGTATAACAAAAATATATTTTTAGAGGATAGTAATCGTTGAATTTTGATTTTTGAAAAAATACGCAGTTTTCAGCATTATTGCAAAATGAAATTTGAGTTTTATATGTTAAAGTATAGGAAGTGAAAACGCGAAGCATATTTTAATAGAAAAAAATTGATTTTTTCGAGTAGAATTAAATAGTATATTAGAAAGCACGATTCTCTCTTTTGGCTGGTGTAACCAGATTAAGTTTTATGTTTTTATTAATGAACTATTTTAAATTTTAAATTCATTCTGAGTTATTTTTGGCGTAGTTAAGACTATCTAAAACAGATGGCGCCACCATCGTTTTGTAAAAATATTTTTTTTTTGGCTACGAATGCTTAATTTTGGCGAAATCTTTCTGAAATATAGTCGCCAGCTGAAATTATGGTAGCCTGCAAGTTGTGACAAATAGTGTGGACAATGAAGAAGATTTATGATGTACACAGAGATTTAACATCTCAAACATGATGAACTTTCCCATTTAGGAATGTATTTAATATTTTCTGCATATTGCTTTAAAAACTTAATTTATATAGATAATTTATAATTATGCTGCTTAGATTTTTTTTCCTTTTTTGCCTGTTATTGATGAAATGCATATAAAAATATTTAAATTCTGTAAAGCGACTGGATAAAAAATTGAAAGTATACTTATTTTATACTTGACCCTGAAAGCTATGAATTGACCAAAGAACACAAATTACTACTCCTTGAAGCTCACAATTTAAAATTTTAATCTAATTATTGTAATACAATTATTATTATTTTTTTAACTAACAAAAAAACCTTTTTTTCATTGAATAGATTTTATATTTAACGTACAGTTTTACCATTTAACCATTGGATCAATCATTAACTAAATTTTGTTTTTTAATTAAATTAACAGAAACTTATTTTTTCAATTAATTTTCTCCAATTCTAAGCTGCACCCCAAATTCTAAGCCCGTTTTTGTGGGGAAAAAAACTAAAAACAGTGTTAAATATGTTATTGATGTATGATATATTTACGAAATAAAAAGTGGCCGCGGTAGCCTAGTGGTCAAAGTAACGGACTCGTGGCTGGCATGTCACGAGTTCGAGCCCAGTACCACTAAATACCCGCCGTGTAGGGGAGCGATGCACATTAAACCTGTCAAAAGCTCAGGTGTCCTCCCGTTGGTGTGGTAGTTAGGAGAGGGGGAAGCACAGATGTCGTCCTCGTCACTTAAACATGGTTCAAAATTACGAGGTCCGTCGCCAAAAACCATTCACGTATCTGAACAGTGCGTCATTATTATTCACTCACTCGTGCAACGCTTCCCTACACGGCAGGTATTGAGCGGTACTAGGCTCGAACTCATGAAACGCCAGCCACGAGTCCGTTACTTTGACCACTAGGCTACCGCGGCCACTTTTTATTTCGTAAATATATCATACCTTGAGAACTTGGCTACCGCGACCAGAAAGCGATGTACGTTAAGTGTGTCGTGAGTACTACGTAAGTTAACGGTATAAGCATTCTTTTTTAGTATCAGTTCCTGTTAATTTGTTATTTAGATTGCATAGCTAAATGATGAAATATACCTTTTTTGCAGAACTCATTGTAAAACTAAAACTGCTTGAAAAAAGGAGTTCTTGAAGAGAAATGCCAATATATACTATGTAAGTAGACTTTAAAAGCATTCAATTTAACATCAGTTCATTTTGAGATGCATTAAGTGCTCATTTGGATGTGGGAATCTTACTTTAGCCTGACCAAAGTAATAGTACACCAAAATACTTTTGGATGAATATCTTTAATGAAAATATCGACTTTTACTTCTTTTTTATTTCTGCAATGCAGTGACATACAAAAAAAAACTTTCGTTTTAATCTTGGCCTGTTTACTTTAAAATATTCTATTTTATTACTGTTGCATAAAAATAGCTTGTAGTTATACAAGAGAAAAAGTTTTTGAAAATTGGTTATCGTTAATATTAGTAAAGGTAAATCAGTTTAAAACATTACAAAAATGTTCCTCATTCAATGGGCAGTATATGATAAAGCGTTTTAAAGATTAAAATAGAATTCAAACTAATTTAAGAAAAGGATGTTTGAAATAGTTAGCACAAGTTTCTGTTTATTGTTAGGAAATTTATCAAAAGTTAGTGTTTGAGTGTGTAAAAAATTCTGTAGAATTAGCTGAGATTCACCATTGTTCCCCAATTTCTACCGAAATTGGTTGAAGAGTACCTCTATCAGTCAGATTACACAAGACTGTATAATGTTGTGCTAAAAGAAGAGTTTTTGTATGGAAAGTAGAAAGCTTAGACTCTTTCCTTTGCTAAATCCATGATAAACTAGTCTGAAACATAGAATAATTTTCTATTTTCAGGTGAATAAATTCAACATTTTTGGCTCCAGCAGGTATAAAATAGTGTGAAGAAGAATAAACAAGGAACTTAATCCTAAGAATTTAGTGGGAACAGTGAATCGTGGAGGTATTCTTGTGTGTGGTGAGGGGTGTATGTCAGCTTCAGGATTAGGTAATTTGATAGGTATTAGAAATTGAAAAATTTGTAACAACTTGAAATTATGTGCTTAAAATTTAGGCATTGGGGACAACTTAATATTTTATCAAGATCCAAGCACACTGCTCTTAATGTATGCCTCTGGTGGCCACAGTAGCCTGTGGCGTGTCATGAGTTTGAGCCTAGTACCACTGAAGACCCGCCATGTAGGGGAGCGAAGCACGTGAAATCTGTCAAAAGCTCAAATATCTTCCCGTTGGTGTAGTGTGGAAGTTAGGAGAGGGAGGTTTCAGCTAAGATGTTGTCCTCATCACTTGACCATGGTTCAAAATGACAAGGTCCATTGCCAAAAGACCTCGAGTAGCTCAATAGTGGGACGTTAATATTCACTCACTTGTGTGTAATTGTTCCCAGGGTTTGAAAACACCACCTTAATCACCTAATTTAAATACTAAGGAGTATATATTGAGAGAGCTTAAAATTATATATATATAGATTAAGAACACTAAAACAAAACGTGAACTAATAGCAGTAATTGCTAAAGAATTGAGTAGATCGATGCAGAATTTACAAAAAGAAATGGTGAATTTCTTAAAATCTATGCCAACACATTTAAAAGCTATTGTGAACACTAAAGGATATCCTACTAAGTGCTAAATTAATAAAAAATGCAAATAGTTAAAACTATTGTGAGATTTTTAAGTGTACCAAGATTTTTATAACAGTTTTTTAGTAGTTTTTTATTTATTAATTTTTCAAAATAATAAGTCACAATTTGTTTTACAAATTGGTTTGATTATTAAATTAAGAACAAGTTGCAGATATTACTTTAAAAGATTATAATTCTGATATATTAATTTTCATATGTTTTATCGAGATTTGTAAGTGTATAATCACTTTTGGAGTCACACTGTAACTAAATGATGAAATGTATCTTTCTTGCAGAACGGTCAAGTTAACAACAAGTTGTGCCTTATTCATAGTTTCAAGTAGTACATTGCTTGATAATCTCTTTGATTCAGCAAAATTAAACCAATTTTTGAAATGAACAGGTTTGTGACTTTTCTTTTGGGTTAATCTCTCTCTCTCTCTCTCTGATTATCATTCTTCTATAAAATCTTCTGAAATTTAATGGCTACTTGGATATTACCACAACCTGTTGGCAACATTACATGAAATGACGCATATGGTTGCCAATTCAGCACCTATGACATTTAGAAATTGGAGTTGCTAACTTGGAAAGTTATTAGAAGAGTTGGCGATTGTTGCGATAATACGTAATTACCATTTTATGTTTAAAATTATAAATTAAACGATGTTATTAGAATTTAGGCTTAACTTTCAGACATAGTCTTCATTGTTTCAGGTGCAGTTATACTAATAATATTTTTGATAACTAGGCTTGTTTTGCTCCCATTGCCTATGATAAAATATGTAGCTATGTTTTTTTTTGCTTATATTTAAAATTAAACTAAAATCTCTCTCTCTCTCTCTCTCTTAAAATTTAAACTATCTGTCTTATTCTCTACAGTTTCCAAAATATAATTGTTCATTTGTGACACTAAAATTTGTCCCCAAAAAACAGCAAAATCAGTTTTGCATTTTTACCAGGATTCTAATACATGTTAACGGGTCCACTACATTTATTTTTATAAACAAAAACTGAATTTTATATGTATGACATAATAAGGTGTCATAATTGTCTTTTTATTAGTAACACTTTTGTATATTTATAACAGTTACAAATCAGGTGTGGATAGAAACTTACTTTCAGGAGAGAGAGAGAGAGAAACGCATTTAAATTCACATACATAACTTACATTTTAATAGTTATCACCAAAAAAAAACAATAGTTTATCAATCTATTAGTTAATGGATTTTAATCCCTTATTGTAATGAGGAAAATTTTCTAAAAGTGTTTGTATATATATATACACTGGTGTCTCCAAAAGTTAAGCATAATTGATAATTATGTGAATAAAGAAGGAACTGTAAATCAGAATGGCAGGAAGCGTGATATGCGAGTGTAAAATGGTTATAAAATAAGGAAGCAAATCAAAAGAATGATAATAATTAATTTTATTATCCAAAGTAGCAGTTTGAAAGAAAACTGAGCATAGCAAGGATTCACACTTTAAAGAAAAAATGAAAGAAAACATTAAATAAAATACTGATGCTGCAGTTTACTGATGCTGCGTGTGCTCACCTCTGACAGCCAGGTACGCTGCACAGCGATTTACCATACTTGCTATGAGATGATGAATGAGTTGTGGGCTCAAACGGTTCCAAGCTTCTTGAAGAGCTCTCTTCAGTTCTATAACGGAGCTTGGTGGGTGCGAAAGGGCTGCAATTTGTCTCCCGAGCATATCCCATACATGCTCGATAGGATTTAAATCAGGGGAGTTCACAGGCCACGACATGCGCTGGATGTTTCCCGTTTGAAGGAAGTCATCAATCAGCACCACTCGGTGTCATGGCGCGTTATCATCCATGAATATGAAGTCAGGACCGACAGCACCTCGAAACAAGCGAACATAAGGCTCAAGAACATCGTCTCTGTATCTTTGAGCAGTCACAGACCCCGTGTCAAAGAAATGGAGGTCTGTGCGGCCGTCCATCATGATGCCTGCCCATATCATTACTCCCCTTGATGGAAAATGATGTCTTTCCGTTATGTTTCTTGGTTCAAAACGTGTTCCACGTTCTCTCCATATCGTTACCCACCGAGAATCACTACTCAGACGAAACCGGGACTCGTCACTGAACATCACATTTGCCCACTCTCTCACACTCCAATGGTGATGTTTCAAACTTCAGTTCAAACGAGCGCGTTTATGCGCAGACGTGAGGGGAATGCAAACTGCTGGTCTTCTGGCATACAGGCCAGCATGATTGAGTCTCCTGTAAACAGTTTGTCTCGAAATTCGTATTCCTGTGGCGACTGTGAGCGCCGACCCCAGTGTTCTGGCAGTACTGCCCCTCTGATGCCACGCTCTTATTACCAGATATCGGTCTTGGCGAAGGGTTGTGACTCTTGGTCGACCAGATATAGGTTGTCAGTAACATCTCCCGTTCTTTGAAACCTCTGCCACAGTCTTGAGTTCTCAGACTAGTCCAGATTCAGAGTTCGGGACACTTCGGTTTGTGATTGTGAGGATTCCAGCATTCCAACGATTCTTCCTTTAGTAAACATGTCCAATCGGCGTATTTGTGCCATCATTCACCTTGTTTGATGGTTAACAACGTTCCTTCGCACAGCTGCTGCACGAAACTTGTGTGAACTGCCTATGTTGCCTGAATGGGTTTCTCCGCGTTCCGACATGCGCCGGTGTTTCGCACAGGACGTAGTCGACTGAAAAGTTTTGCATCAACTCAATATTTCTTCTTCACCCAATTAATATCCGCAAGAAATTTGGAATAATTTTAAGAATATTTACTCCATGTTTTTCACATTTTATGCTTAACTTTTGGACACCAGTGTATATATATATATATATATATTTAGATTTAGATTTATGTTATTACTTCTACTTACGTATCCTAAACTTAAAACTTAAAAAGACCAGTGTAAATAAGTTGATCCAACCTTTAGTAAACATGTGAGCTAGTAATGCCATCTTCCTTATAGAAATGCAAAGTGTATTTTATGTGGAGAGATTTTTCCTAATGTTATAAAATGCTACAATGTATTTCAATATTTCTGCTTGATTTAATGTTCACTTTTTGACATTGTTTATATAGAAGTTAATTCATTTGTTTTTAAAAAATCTGTAAGATTTTTATATTATAGTATGTATTGGTAAATATGAATTGGAGCTGTCATTATACTTTAGTTTGAATTGATTTATAATAGTAAGTAAAGGTGTAGGTGAAATTACTATTTTTATTGCAGCTGAATTTCTCAAATTGCTGTATCCTGCAGTTGCATCTTTATAGTGATGTTTACTCTAGATAAATCTGTAGTAGAGTTGGACTGTTCCCAATCAAGATACAGATCAAAATTAAAGGCAAGAATTGGGTCGACTGCGTTTAGTGACAGGCCATGGTTGCTTGGAAGAACATTTAAATTGCAGAGGGAGTTTATGATAGTACTTATTACCACCTCTATAATTTAAGCACGTTAATGAACGGAAAACATCTCCAATGCTGCAAGGCACTCTACAAGATTGACTCCGAGATTTCTGCATATTGGAGAGCTACAGGGGTTTATGACTTTGTGCACTTTTTTCTAATGTGTTTTTTTCTCTCTCTCTAATTTTTGTATGTTAGTTTTGTATTGTATTTTTAAAAAGCATTAAAAATAAAAAAAATTGACTGTTATTAGAGCTTGTTTTCTACTTGCTGTATTTTATGTA
The DNA here is from genome assembly GCA_019973975.1 of Trichonephila clavata. NCBI lineage: Eukaryota > Metazoa > Arthropoda > Arachnida > Araneae > Nephilidae > Trichonephila > Trichonephila clavata. Next base: position 48,167 of record BMAO01001306.1, read on the forward strand.
CTGGATTTAAGCGTTAATCTAGAAAATTCAGTACTTGTATGTTATACTGTCGAATAATTCCGGCCAACAAAAAGACATTGCTGATTAAAAAAGTGACACCACTCACTGCCATCATTATTATTACTGCGTTCCAATGTGTATAGGGATGGTTTCCACTCTCTCTCTCTCTATTGGCTGTATATCGTGGCATTTAGCAGTCTTTTGATTTCATGGAATTAGTTTATGTAAGTAATGGAAATTATATTGTTTGTATTTATGTTTAATCCACATATTAAAAAAAAAGTACCTAATATCAGTCTATCAATTGTTTTTGCTAAATCAAAACAATCAAGTGCTACAATGTACAGTCAATAATGGAAAAATTTTCCTGTGCATGCCCAAATATAATTATCTTAATCATAATATGTCTTACTTTTTTTCAAGTTAATTTTAGAAATTATTAAAATTATCTACCTTCTTATAAAGAGGTACCGAATTTTAATAATTGTATTTTTGTATTTTTGTTGTATTTCTCAAATTTCTATTTAAATTTCTGGAAATTAATTTACTGAAATAAAAATTTTACAAAATGTAAGAGTTTGTATTACTGTTTTCATTTATACTATAAGTGAGAACATTTCTGCATTGTTATAAGTTAAAATGGTGTAAAATATGACAAATGGTATTCCAGACAAAAAAAAATTAAGAATCAGAATATAAGAAATTTATTTTTGTGTTTGTATTGTAATATTTTAAAAGGTAATATTTATGGCCAAAAAATTATATATTGAAACATTCATTATTAAGAAGAAAAAATATACATATCATACACACTTTACCATCCACCATTTCCAATATACTAGTGGTAGTCTTTTTTTCATCATATAAGTGTATTTTGCTCACTTCATTGCATCTCCCCACTTAAAGAATTCTGATTATGCTATAAGGAAAGCCTCGCAGAAGTTAAAATGTGTTCATATAAAACTTTACAAACTCGCATATAAAACTTTCAAAAACATAATTTTGAATTATTGGCATTGAACACACGTATCTTGAATTTTAAAAGTTTTATGTTATTTATTCACCTCAGGTTAATGTTCAAGGACCAACAGAGGTTACTTTGGGCTTATAGTACTAAAAAGTTTATTGGCTTTTCACAAAAGTTTGACAGGGGTTAACAAATCTTTATATGATATTACTTGTTTCCAGTTACCCTCATGATAGTTTACTGCCAGCATTGGACCAAAATATTACATAACTTTCTGTTACCTTTATTGAATTTACCAGAAGAGTATATATCTTATATATATATATATATATATATATATATATATACCTTCCGTACACTTTTCCAGCAGAAGTTTTGTTAACAGTTTCAAGGATATGAGTTTTAACATATTGATAATTTTATTTTATAGGATACAAAACAAACATGGCTTTATTTACAATGACACTTCAGGAGAGAACAAATATTTTTGCATTAAATGTTCCTGCAAAAACTTAATAATACATTCATTTTGAAATTAAAGTGTTATTTATACTTAATAAAATTCCATAACATTAAAAAGCAACCCCTGATCTATATATTATTTGTTTCCTTTTTGTCCTCACCTTAATTAAATTCAATAGCAGCTGGAGAAGTTTATGTATCTTTTTTCTCTCTCTCTCTCTCTCTCTCTCTCTCTCTCTTTCCTATACTTCTCCAGCAGAGGCTGTTCCAAGGATGCAGGCTGTAACGTTTTGATGATTTTTATTTCATTGAAATGAAACAAATATGGTTATATTTATTATGATGCTTCAGGACAGAACAAATATTTTAGTCTTTAATGTTCCTGAAAAAATTTAATACATTCCTTTTGAAATTAATACGTAACACTGTTACTTACACTTAACACTCCATTACACATTTATTCCACAATGTTATTCTTTTGTTCTCATAATGTGGGGGGGGGGACTAAATATATTGTACTCAGGTGACAAATCGTTTTCCTTTAGGGAGGACAAACCTGCTTTTATAGGTTCTGTCCTTCCTCAAAAAGTGTCCTCCTACTTTGCAATATGATAAAACTAATTTGTTAATCTCTGTATTCAGAGATGCCAGGCTGAATTGTTACGCATCATGTGCAGGTACAGTACAAAATATCGGAGATATTAAAATATTTTTTATATATTCAGGCATTTATTTTCAACAAAAGAATGATGGTGAACATATTTCAGCAACGGAATTTAGTTTTATTTTGTCCTTTAATAAAAATCACGATTTGAAGAAAAATTTATTCCATTATTTATTTTATTAAAATTGTCAAACTTAGAAGAATCAAACCTGGACGTAGTGAAAAAGTTTACGAAAGAAGTACAGAATTTTTACCAAACATGTCTCCAATATGTCAAAGAATGGTCTGAAACTAATTCAGCATTTGAAAGAGTTTTTTTCAATTGATAATGATTTTTGGACGAGTGAGAAGTTGAGATTGAATGTTGGTAATTTAACTGTAGCAGTTATTGTGAAGTTCAATATGCCGGATGTTTCTTGCTGCAAAATTTCCGATTTATAATTTTCTAACATATATATATATATATATATATATATATAATTTTAAAAAATTCATTCAATGGAGAAATACCCATTTAGGTAAATAATTAAAAGAGATCTAAACATAATTAGTGTACTTTGTTTGAATTAATGAAATGTTTAATATATTTATGTTGCAATTTTTTCTTCCTCTTTTTCATTGGAAAAAAATTGTTCACCTAAATTATACAGAACTCATATGAATTAATCTGTTTAAAGTAATTCTCTATTCCTTAATATACATTAAAAATGCTAAACCTTCTTTATATACGTTTACTGAGCATTTTTTTTGTCCATGATTAACAATCATGGGCATTTTTCGTTTAAGTATTAACGACATGATTATAAGTTTAATTTTTGAATTCACCATAGATTGATCTTAGAGTAAATTACTATTAATTGAAATTTAAACAAGTCAACCCAAGATCATAATTAAACTTTTGCTTTGCGCTAACTAAAAAAAGTGTTCCATCAGTTACACAACTACCACTATCTATCAATTTTATAGAACCATTTATTAATCTTATACTTTAATTTCAAACGAGAATATTTCGGAATGCTTCTTAAAATATATATACATAATTCAAAAAAGAATATAAAAGTTTTTTTATTGACTGTATAATATATTCAAAAGAATATATTATATATAATGACACATACATTAGAAATGTATTATATGTTTATGAAAAAAGAAAGGTATTTCATGCCTTTCATGTTAATGTTACATTAACTAAAGTATAAAAAAATGGATTTTCCTTCAACTACAACAACGAAGATTTATACTCCACTGAAGAGTTTATTCTTATACAGGGGTGGCTAACCTTATAGCTATGGGTGCCAAACAAATCTACCAATATGATTCAGTATGCCACACTATAGGGAATATTTGAAGCAATTCAATTCCTGTGGCAATGCATACAGATTTGGAGTTTTATAACACATTAAAAGTATGCAGCATTTAAAGATATTATTAACAAAAATAAGCAACATAATAAATAAATCTATTCCTTCATCATAGATAAAATATTCACATTGTACACATAAATAGGTATCTTGTAAAAACATTGATTAAAATAAAAAATAGTATAAAATATAAGTATTCCAGCAATATAATTCGTATACCTTCAATACAAAAAAATTAATTAGAGAAATTTCTTCATATATATATATATGGAACCAAAAGTGGAAAGCTGAATGCAGTTGTGATGCAATAATTTAATGTTTTTGTGAGATGCGAAGCAATTCAAGGACATGGAAAATAAAAGGAAGAAAATTAATATCAATGAGCTTAAGGTATGTGACTACCTTCGGAGCACTTTTTTTGAAATATGTAAAATTTCACTTATGCAAACATATTTTTATTTGTAATGGGACATAAAAGTAAGAATTCAAACACAGTTTTTACAAAGTTATAAATATTTTTGGAAATATAGGGAATTTTGAGTGAAATTTTAGTGAAAAATTGCAATTACGGTAAGGATTGTGTTCAAAATTCTGATACATATATTCTAATAATATTTATACAGTACATAAATAACATCATTTTCTGTGATTATAACTATGAAATTTATAATACTTCTGTAAAGTTTTCAAAATATGTCAATTTTTATGCAAAAACTCATTTTTTCACAAAAAACTAATGTTATTTTCTCACAAAAAGTGCAATAAAATAAATAAATATATACACAGGTATTAGATCATAGTTTAGACTACAGATAAAACTAAATTAAAGATTCTCTGAAAATTTCAAGTCAATATCTTAAAAAGAAATCTTGTAGTCAACCGTACCGTGAAGAAAAAAATTGAAAAACATAGTTTCTCAGAAAATGCATTTAAAGATTTTAATGCTATGTGAAAAATTTTCTACTGATTGTACGTTTTTTAAACTCACCATATTTATAGCTCAAGCTCTTTTAAATTTCATGTAAAACTTATTTGGAATTTTTTTAACCTTTTGCTGTTTTCCTGTGAATTTTATACACTATAACAATTGTCGTTTTTAGCGAAATTTTGGTGAAAAATTGCAGTTACGACAAATTTTTTACACAAAATTCTAATAAGTGTATTCATATAATATTTATACAGCACATAAATAACATCTTTATCTGTGTTAGGTATCAAAAGATTTGTAATACTTGAAAAAGTTTTTTAAATACGCCAAATTGTATGCAAAAACTCATTTTTTAAAAAAATTAATGCTTTTTTTCATAAAAAAGCAATTAAATATTTATATATATATATATACAGACATTAGATTTTGATTCATAACACAGATAGAACTACATAAAACATGTTCTGAAAATTTCAATTTACTATCTTAAAAATATTTTGTATAGTGAACTTTATCGTGAAGAAAAATATTGAAAAAGTTTCTCGTAAAACACATTAAAAATTTTTTAACACAAAATAAATACTTTTCTACTTACAAGACATTTTCAAAACTCTCCATATTTATAGGTTAAGCCTTCTTTAGCTTCATTTTTAGCTAATTTTGACTTTTTTTGGGCTTTTTGCTGTTTTCTGGAGAGTTTTGTTGAGGGTAATGACTGGCGTTTTGATTTTTGAATACGTTCTGTGTCAATTCCCATGTAGTTTTTAAGTATCATTGGATCAATTACCATACCTAAATAATTAAATACATGCAACAGTCCTAAATAACCTGAATTATAAAATAGGACAGCAATGTGTGAACCCAAAAAACAAAGTTTTCTTGTGAACAAAAATTTCTTTTGGTAAAATAGACCATAATACATTATTAAAACTTTCATTATTATTTTGGGTCATGCCATGGAGGCATTTTTTTAACAAATCTTTATCACAGAGTGCTAAGTAAGTGGGCTTTATCACTTTAATAACTGAATTTGAAAGGCCTGTTGTTTTGTCTATGTGTACTTTTTCATCACATAATGCTCGTTTATACTTGCACCAGCTGTCTTTCCCTGTAGGACATTGCCCATGCATGGGATTTTGATTGCTAGAGCAGCAGTGAAAGAAAACAGCTATTACAGCAGATTGCATTTTTTCGAGACATCCAACATTGCTACGGATGGCAATCCCGTAATAGTTCTGCAGTTTATCGATAAATTTATCAGTTAGTTTGCCCTTTCCACCAAGTCCTTTGGTGTTCTTTTTTAGTTTCCTTAGACGTGAGCCTACTCTTTTTTGTATATGACCTATACATTCGAGTTTTGAGACACTGTTTTCCCCATATATATTCTTTACTTGTAAAAAGCCCTTGGAATCCCCATCACCATAGTACTAGGTGTACTGCAAGTCTCGTTTTATCAATGATCTTTCAAAAATTCTGAAAGCTCCAACAGCTTCCATATTTCCTGAGGATCCTTTATAGTTTGAGCATTCATGCGCAGATTTCACTTTCATTTCACACATTTTGCAATACTGAGTCATTACTTCCAAATCTAAAATTTTCCCAGTATCAATGGAAATAGCTGAGACACAACCATTAAGCGACATACGGCCTCTCCGCTGCCATGTGCCATCTACTGAAACACCACAATTTGTACTTTTTTTTAAATTTCGCACTTCTATTGATGCAGCTTTCATATTTTCTTCAGAACAAAACTGTACTGCTTCCAGCAGTTTGAGTTCATGAGCTCTGAAGGTGCTTTTAGAAATGCAGGGCAAATTTAAAGTACATAGCAACTTCTTACCAGCTGTGAATCCCCTGCCAATCAATCTCAATCCAAATACCAATAAAGTATTGAGAGTGAATTTTTTATTTTCTTTACGGGTAGAAGTAAAGCCAGTCATGAATCCACAACTGCAAGACACACACAAGTTAGAGCAAAGTCCTTCCCTGGAATCTTCTGTTAGATTCAATCCAGTTGCATAGCATTCTGGACAACACAGGATTGAAATAATTCCCAATAAAGCTTGGAAATCAATAATTCGATTACCTGTAGAACCATGAAATATAGGTTCAGGCACATCAAAACTGTCATTAGTGCTCAATTTTGCTTCACTTGCAGACGACGCCTTGTTACTGTTTGGTGCTGATTTGGTAAATCTGTTTCCATAAAACCTTCTCTTTCTAGTCACTTTTGATCTAGTTTTCGGCATTTTGAAATTATTCACAATGAAATAAAACGTTAAAATTAAATAAAATAAATTAATAAATTGTAAAAATATCAAAAATAATTAGTAATAAAGAAGAACGCTTTCGAATGAACAATGTAAACAAAGTATAGACGATAATAGTATTGCCATTCAATAAAACAAGCTTGAATTAAAAAAAACAGTTGCCAGATGGAAAAAAAATATTATTAAATAAGTAATGGATACCTTGATCTGTATTTACAATAAGTAATGAATGTTTATCTTGCTTAAAAGTCACGAAAAAGGAGTTCAAACTATTTGTTTACATTTTATGTCTCTTTAAATACCCATTTCCGGTTTTGAAAATTCCATTTCCGGTTTACTAATTAAGCCATAACTTTGCTTCTAAATATCGTAGGAACTAAAATAAAGTATTTTTGGAATCTTAAATATATGGGCTATAATATAAAAACATAAAAAAAATTTCGAAAAAACTCACCAAACACACGATTTTAGGGTAGTCACATACCTTAAAATCATTGGGGAAAGATGGAAAAAGCCATCGGGATATAACCAGATCCATTAGATGGCAGTATTGATATATCCAGCATGTTATTTATAACTTTAAATCTACAGAAGTTTACAAGGCCAAACCTCGTTCAGGTCGTTTATCTAAACTCGCAATCAGAGAAAAATGAAGTATGATATCCGTAGTGGAAAAAAAAATTCGCGTTTGACTGCACCTCAAATAGTAGCAGACATTCACGAGAAGTTTAAAGAAAACATTTGTGTGGATACTACAAGAAAAATCTTAAATAAGGCCGGATACCGTAGTCGAGTGTCTCACAAAAAGTCTTATGTTTCAAAGGTCAACAGATAGCTTTTGCAAAAGAGCATATACATAAGCCTCCAGAGTTCTGGAAAACTGTGATATTCTCCAAGAGAGCAAATTTTGTATCTTTGGCATAAAATATCGTAAATTGGTATGCAAAAAACCTTGTACAAGTGCTTCAAAAAGAGCATTTAGTACCAATGGTAAAGTACGGTGGCAGTGAAGTTATAGTGTGGGGATGCATGGCGAGCAATGGTGTTGGCAAGTTGGAGTACGTCGAATCAAATAAGATTATCTCGATGTCCTAAAAGACAATTTAAAGGAAAATGCCACAAAACTCGGCCTAGGATTGTCATTTCATTTCCAACAAGCATACTGCTGAGATTGTGAAGCTTTGGCTCTTGTATAATGTCCCAAATCAATTGTACATGCCCCCGCAGTCATTTGATCAGAATCCTACAGAACACCTAAGGGATTTGTTGGAGCCTATAATTCGTCAACACAATATATCTAGCAAGGATATGCTGAAGAGAAGTCAGATAGATAATGTCAAAAGATAAGCACTGAAGAAACCACTAGACTTAATAATTCAATGCCAAAACGACTTCAGGAGGTTTTCAAAAGACGACATTAATCCCAACCAGCTATTAAATAGCTCATCATCCTTTTCAAATAATTTTTATGGTTACTACTAAAACAGTGAACGCAGACTTTTTCTATTTGATTTTTGTAAGTATCCCTACAAACGTGTATTTATTTTAAAAGCTATGAAAGCAAACCCAGTTTACTTAAGTTTTTTTATTCCCTATACTTGAAATGAACTAAATAAAATATAATTAAAAAAAAATTTCAAATTCCATTCTTTAAATTTTTTGTTGTTGTTTATGTAAGCAACAGTACGTGAACGCAGACTTTTTCTAGCAAGTGTATTTGCATTCATTAGTATGTACACTTATCAGTATTTGCATCAGGTTAAAAATTCTGGAAACTAAACAAGGTTAAATAATTATGTCCCATTGATGAATAACTTAGAAAAATATCTTATAATTTTTTATTCTTATTCAGTGACTAGCTATAAATATGTATTATTGATAATCATCATCCATTTATAACAAACAGGATGATTCCAGAACTTTTTTAGACAATAAATTCCTTTTTAGGACAAAACTGATGGAATTCAACTACTTAAAAATTATCAGTATTCCTTCATTGAATTGTACACCATAAAGTGTAGAAATTGTTTGTGGTAGATTTCACGTTTAATTACTTATTTTTTAATCTAGAAATTATTCTCACACGTTAGAAATCTTAATTTTTACCAAATAACAGGGCCATAATGATCAGATTAGATGAAGAGGACCTAAAATACAACTTACTTTTAGGGAACCTAACTGTATAACATTTTTCTCTGTTTCATATTGTTATCAATGCACATTTATATTCTTTTATTACTTTTTAAATGTACAATAATATATACTTCTATTCCTTAAAAACTAGTGCTATTAAAATGTGTATATTGATTATATTTTTAATTAAATACACGTTTCAAACAAAATGCTAAACACTCTCATGCACAAATCTTCTATACTCATAATCAGGAATAATATGAACTTGATACACATGATTAAGAATGCTGCAAAAATTCTTAGGAAACAGGATACACACACAAATGCAATGAAGCAATTTATTATTAAGCGATTATTGCATTAAAATATCAGTTAAATACAATGTACGATTACTTTCCCCATTCAATTTATCATACATACAGTTTTACAAAAATGGAGAAATTATTCCAAATGAATTTTCTTTCTGTGAATTTTTTCCCAACCATGCGATTATTGTGACAGGAAATAACTCATTATTTCGAACCTCATAATTCCTTCCTAACAAAACTCTAATTTGTACACTATTTCGAATTATTTTAATTTAAATTGCAATGCATGTACTACTCTTTCTTCCCGGAGAGATTAATTTCTTCTCTCTCTAGACTGTACTTTTCTCAAATGTTCAACTTAATCATTGTAAGGAATGTTTTCTTCTCAGTTTTTCAGAAGATTCTACTAGGGAAATATCCCCTATAACTGAGAGAAATACTTCCCTTAAACTGGATCTACGGAACTGCGGATATAATTTCGGGTACATGGGTTTCTGGGAATCCTCAGACCCGCATCTGGCTAGAAAAAGTTCTGTATAGGTCTTGGTTAAGTTGCATTTTCATGCTGGACTGCATGGAGCTTGGCAATTGGATGAGTGGCGGCAGGCTGGTAGGCGGGGCTTCGAGGCAACGATCTTTGGCGGCTCGGTTTTGGAATCTGGTGGAAGAGAGTCTTCTAATTTGGATGTAGTAGTGATGAGGATATTGGCTCAAAAAAGGCTGCCCATGGGGGTGTGAGTGTGTGTAATGATGTGTGGTGACGCAATGTCCAGTAGGGGAAAAAATTAAAAAAAAGTATGAAAAAAGCGACCGGCGGGTTTCTGCGAGGCGGACACTCTCCTTCGCATTGACCGCACACGGCCGGGCTGCAGTTATAGTCTAGAGCAGTGATGGCGAACCTATGACCCATGGGTCAGCCACTGACCCACGCAAGCTTTTTAAGTGACCCAAGATTGCTAGGCAACCACTTGTTTGCTTACGCAGGTTTATTTAGATTTTCTAACTTGTGTGGATTATTTATATTTTATTTGTATTTTTTTCAAGCCCTGTATTGACACAAAATCAATTTAAAGGATGTCTGTAACCTTTCGTTTGATCCTTATAGTTCCAAAATTACGAAAATGACAACAAATGTTTATGAAACTATGTAGTATTTGAAATAAAGCAGAAGTGTTTACAAAATATCAAATAAAGTGTATAATTTTACTCATAAAAGCAAATAATCATATTTAAAGCACTTTCTTCGGATGAAATGCACTTTTGTAAGGCTATGTTCAGTTACGTTTGTATAAAGAGACTTCCATAGCACTTGTATCGTCTCCTCACTGTTTCACCTTGTGAGCCAATGGGGCCATGCACATGTCTCTTATATTCTATAATAGCAATTTTTGGCTAGCAATTTAAGGCGCTTGCCCCAGTCAGTACCAGTGTTGGCCGTGGGTAGCCTAGTGGTTAGAGCATCGGACTCCAGACCGGAGGGCCTGGGTTCGATGCCCGATGCCACTAAATACCACCGAGTATAGACGGAGTACGTGCTCGTTAAATCAGTGGGTCCGAAAGTCTTGTGGGCGGTCGCAGCAGAAACCACGAGTGCAGGGTGCTGGAGAATATTTCCCTCCCCTTCAGTTCCATGCCAAAATTGTGGAGGTGGAGATAGGTGGTGTCGCCATCTATCGTTAAGAAGTCCAACCTGTCTCACAGTCTATGGCAACTTTCATTCCATCCCTGCGGGAAGGACACGACAACAACAACAACAGTACCAGTGTTGAACTTACATTTCGATCGTATTTAAAAGTAGTGTGTAGTATGTATGTATATATGTGTGTATTAGGTATATTAATACAAAATTTCTTCTCAAATCATTGTATTCTAAATATAAATATTTTTATTTGTAGCCCATACTATGTCGCCGGTTAAAAATTTAAAAATAACCCATACAAGTTCCAGGCTATATCAAGCTGAAAGGTTTGATAAATATGGGGGGGATTGAAATGAATAAAATGCTTATACGTATGATTTGTACTGAAAAAGTGACTCCACGTACACATAATGTAAAAAGACATTTTGAAACGTTGCATTCAAATCTAGGCATGTCGACAGACGAGGATAGAAAAGCTTGATCCTTACAAAAGAAAAAAAGAAGATTGAATTTTTCTCAAAGCAGTGTTTAAAAAGGTTTTTCTGTTCCAAAAAATAACATTACAGCTGCTAGTTTCTAAGTTGCCCATTGCATTGCTCGCAACGGAAAACCTCTTTCGGCAGAAAGATTTGTAAAAAAAAAAGCGTTTTTAGAATGTAGTCCTACGTTATTTGCTGATTTTAAAGAAATATGCTTGATTATAAAGCGTATAAATGAGTTACTTATAAGTCGCAATATAATTAAAGATAGAGTAATAGAATGCGGAAAAAATATTTTTTCACGCAAACACATAACTCCTTAAATTGTGCAGAAATGTATTCAATTGCTTTAGATGAGATTAATAATATAAATGGCTATGCACAATTTGCAGTTTTTGCTCGGTATAAGTTTGGAAATATAATGAAAGAAGAGTGTGTTTTTTAATGAAACATAACGTTGAAAAGAAAGTGTACCAGTCTTGATATCTTTACAGAATTTGATATTGCATATAAAGAAATGGATACTGACTTTCAGAAAATAGTTTCTGTAGCAGCAGATGGTGCACCTAGTATGGTAAGGGAAAACATTGGATTTATTCAGCATCTTAAGCAAAATATTTCACATTTTCTGATTGAATTTTATTGTATAATACACCAGCAAGTTTTATGTGCGAAACATAATTTAAAAACATTTTCCATTGTACTGTCAATTGTCATAAAAATAATCAACTTTATAAACGTAAGAGCTCTTTATAAAGGGCAATTTGTATAATTCTTAGAGGAAATTGAATGCCAATATTCAGGGATTTTGACATTCAATATAACGTGCTATGTGTGTGGCTTAGTTTCGGGGAAGTCCTTCATCGCTTTATAACGTTATTAGAAGAAATTAAGATCTCTTTAATTGAAAAAGACAATATTATCGGTGAATTATCCAATATACATTAATCAACTGATTAAATTTTTTATGAGATACTCAGAATTTTAATGAACTCAATAAAAAACATGAACTAATTGTTTCAACAATTTTTGAAAATATTAAAATATTTACGACGAAACTTCACATCTTTACTAAGGATTTAGAAATGAAAATCATGAAATATTTCCTCAATTACAAATTTTTTTTAAAAACAATAATTTTCGAAAACTCCATTGACATTTAAGAAAATGCTATTAAAAAATATGTAATGATTATGCTGGAAATAAAACAAGGTTTTGAAGAGAGATTCAATGAATTTAACAGTTTGGAAAAAACATTTCACTTTATTTTATATCTATACAAATTAGAATTTGAAACAATGGTGTTAACCGAATTTATGTAGCTAGGTATGGAATTAGTTGAACTTCGAAGCAGCGTAGTGTGTGAAACAAAATTTAAAGATTTGATTTCTGAAGTAGAAGGAGAAGTTGCGTTAAAATCTTGCAGATACTATTGATCCCACAGTAAAAATTGAAAATTTTATATTATACGTATGGGATTTCTTACCAAAAATAATTTTATGTCAATGAAAAAACTAGTTAATATGTATGCTCTTTCAACGATGTTTGGGTACACATATTCGTGGGGAAAAAATTGTTTTCTTCATTAAACTTTGTAAAATCTTCTAATTGAAATAGACTTGACAGGGAATTAGCTGCAAAATGCGTTACACCAGTGGTATTCAAACCATGTTCCGCGGAACCTTGGGGTTCCACGAAACAAACCCAGGGATTCCGCGAGTTAAAAAATGGAAAGGTAAATTATAAGTTGTGTATGCAAAATAGATTCATGTTCTCTATTAAGTTTGTACAAACACGAAATATCTAAATCATTGCTTGCAAGCGCAAGTCGCACGTACCACGGTAAAAATTTTAATAAATATGCGATTCTGGGCAGCCTCTTTTTTTGCATATTTTTTAGAACTTTTAATTCTTTGCATATGCAAGTTGGGAGCCATTACAGGGCCATTAATTACTATGGCAGAAATTAAACCTTCATTTGTGTTTCATGATATTCTTTAGAAGGAATGTGGTAGAATAATTTAGAAAAAGATTTTTTTTCCAAAAAATATAGTGGTTATGTTGCGGCAACTTGATTTCGGAATTTCTTAATTAGTTCCAGAATTTATACGGATAAGATAGAAATAGGAGAATCTTGATTTTGTGTTAAGACAGCACAAGTGTGCTTCAAAAAATTTCTCTTCAGTTTCAAAAAATTTTGCTGCCTTTTAAGAATTAATGCACACGTGTAAGTTAAAAAAACAAAAATTATTGATTTACTAGTAGTTTTTTTAAAAACTTTTAGTGTTATATGCTTAAACTTCCATCAGTATCGCTTGCTTCTTAGGTTGTTTTTACATGCTGATAAAAAGGATTAAGTGTACATTTTTTAACTCGAGTGTACCATAATTTTTCACAAACATTTTTGATCAACATTTTTATTTAATGAAAATTTTTTATTCGTTTCATTTTGAAAAAACATTTTTCACTCGCTTATAAAAACCAATAGAAGTCCGTTTAAGGTAAGGAATGTTAAAGTGCTTTAAAGAACATCCAATGATTATTTACTAAACGTAAAAGAATTCCAATAACACTAATTATGATCGAAATTGAAACAAAATGTGGCTATAATATCTTTTACAGTTTGAACTTTTCTCGCACATGTTCAAGGACAATAATCTGATCGATGATAATATTACTTTAATTGGTTAATTCTTTTGTATTATTCTTCTCTTATGCTGTTGTGAAAAACGATTAAATTTGGGAATTTATTTTCTTCGAAAGCCAACGCAGTGAAGTATTACCAAAAATATGGTCTAATACGTAAGTCCCGAAAGACTATCGAGCTTAGCGGAATAAGAAACGTAACGGAACAGCAAGACAACATTTAGATTCGTACTCATGGGGTGGCGTCTACGTAAGTAAAACTCTTTAGCGATAATTTTAAACACAACTTCTATGTTCTGGTCATCTATATATAGTAGTTATTAGATATTTCGTTTATTTCAAGTGTACACGTTTTTCTTAAGTGCAATATTTAATTCTTCTAAATCTACGCTAGTTTATTTGTATTCTGCTACAGTCTTAGGCGTGATTAAAATCACGCCAAACAGGCTATAAACGGAATGTAGATATTATTCAAGATGGCCGCCTCACACCTCCCGAAATATTAAGAATAAAAAATATTACTGAAACTTGATGAAACAACTGAGAACTGTAGAATTACAACCACTTAAAACGATTTAAAAATTGGAGTAAAAAGAAATTTCCTTTATTTTTCAAGTAAACCGGGGCAGAAAAGTGAAAAGGGAAATTGAATGTGAAGAATTTCAAATTGATTGTAGAAAAAGAAATTAATGTAAGCGAAAGCAGTAAAAAATTGGAAATAAATAAAGCAATCAAGTGAGGATGAAAGAAGAATTAAATACTAAAAAAGCGACTTCATTATTGGAAATGAAAAAAAAAAAAATTAAATCATTATTAAAAATAAAACTATAGAAATTAGCTATTTACTATCATTAAAAAAAGAATTTTGCCTGACAGAGGTGGAATTCACCACGCAATTTATTACTTTTTTTAAGAAAAAGTTATTAAGTCTTTACTAGATTTATCACATTTCCCATTGGGTGAAATCAGTAACATCTTAACTAAGGTACGAAAAAAGAAATTCAATACCTCAAAAAAATGTAATTGACCAAAAGTGCGAAGACTAGATTTTAGTATATTACTATTTCGAGTATGTGCTGTGGAACCTTAAAAACTTGAAGAATTGAAATTACTTCTGATTGTGCAGACATCAATATGTGTGTTGTTCCATTTTAATTAGATAAAGTTAACGGCAATACAGCCTTCAACAGCTCAATTACTTTTATATAAAAATATGTTGATGAAATAATAAAATATGCCACTACTGAGATACATCAAAAACTTTTTTTTCGTTTAAAACTGTCTGAAAATAACTTAAAACAAGTCTAAACTCACTAATACTGTACAATAGAGAATCCATTACATCATTAAAGGTTTTCTGAGTAAAAACGGTAGAATCTGACATTTTTATTATACAATATAGCTTTATTTTTTCTTAGGAAACCGTCGTCGCTTAGGAAGCTCACGATTTTATTGTATTAATTTACCTTTACCCCTTCTGTGGTGACCAGCCTCATCTAAGATGTTGATTCAAAGCTTTACCGTTTGTTTAGAGACCATCCTCATTTAGGATGCTGACTCATAGCATTGCTCTGTCTTTGGAGACCGTTTTCATTTAGGTGGCTGACTGATAGCCTTATCCGGTCCTGAAAACTGTTCTCGCTTGGGAAGCTCTCGTTTATATTGTATCCGTATAACTTTGCCCTGTCTTCGGACACCAACATTCATTACGGGTACTGATGCACATCTTTACCCTGTCTTAGAAAACTGTCCTTGCTCAGGATGCTGACAGTCAATTTCATTTTGTCTACAGACACCGACTTCATTTAGAAAGCTGACGTATTTATTGTGTCTACAAAGCATTACTCTGGTTCCGGCCACCATTTTCGCTTAAGAAGCTGATGTTTTTATACAGTCGGTCGAAAAAATAGTCGAGCACCGTGACCCTTTCCAAAAATGATTGAAAATGGAAAACGACCTTTTTGGAAAGGGTGTGGGGGACCCTTGGGGTGTGTTGATTGAAAATTTTTTCCTCTGAAAAAAATATGGGGCGCGAGAACAAAAAATAGTTTCATCCTGGATGAGGGGACAAATGAAATGGAGACTTGTCCCGCTGGGCAACGACCCATGTAATGGAGGTAGGTCAAGGAGGGACAATGAGACTAGTAAACTGGGGGAAAAAGCAACGACCTATAAAGTGTAGGCATTACAACGTTGGTATGTCGAGAAAAGACAGAGAATCATTCCAATAGGGGTGTTGTTCGAACATTGGAGGCGAGCCATCTCACGACGTTGCCCTCTTGGCGTGGGGTGCGAAACCTCGTCTACGTGAGGGACCCTCGTGTGACAAGGGTCCTGGCAATTTAAGCAACATGCGTCTCATTTTCACATCAATCGACCCTTGCACCCGTATAGTATTGCGTTTCTCAGTACCCTCTTTCCAGGGGGAATAGAAAAATGACTGTGGGAAATAAAAATGTTGGGCTGCCAAGCGTGTACGGGACCCATGGTATAATGTCCAATCCATGTGACGGGCTGGAAATGTTTAAATTGTGTGATTCCCTTGTATCCGCGCTACGAGGAAACGGAGGAACCTCTGAATTTGAATCTATACGATAATAAAATAGTGTATGTCGAGGAGGGAGCCGCGGAAAGAGATTTGATTCAAAGGGAAAAAGACGTGTTGAAAAAGGAACTTGACGAGTTGAAAACAAAAGAATATGAATGGAAAATAAAAGAATATGAATGGAAAACAAAAGAATATGAGTTGAAAACAAAAGAATATGAGTTGAACGCTAAAGTACAAAACATGTCAGTTGAAAATAAAATATTGAAAAATTTGTTGCAAGGAAAAAGAGTGGATCGAATCTCTTTCAATACATGGCGTTGGAAAAACAATAGTGTAAAAAGGTTGGTTCGACCTCGTTCAGCCATCTCTCAACTTTCAAGTTTACTAGCAAACCTTTGAAACTAAATCATTTAACCTTCTCTATAAAAAAAAAAATAAAAAAAAAATTTTTTTTTTTATTTTTTTTAGAGAGGTAGAATGTTTTAAACTTTTTGAGCTCTGCCAAGAGTTTGGTTGTCAAGCTCCTGAAAGATATTTTAAACTTGCCTCACATTCTTTTTCTGGCTTTTGCGATATTTTATTTTATTAGCCTTCCATTGTGAATCTTACACAATGTTCCAGGGACAGTCTCAAAAAATGTGTCAACCTTCCATTGTGAATCTTACACACAATGTTCCAGCCACAGTCTGAATCAATGTGTCAGAGTTTTTTTTTCTTGTCGTTTCCAAACCCCCCGCCAATGGAAGAATGATTCCTGGTCCCGAGCTATGCTCCTTTCCAGCAAACATTCTCCCATGGCTGTTCCAAACCCTCAATTTGTATACTATATGGAATGTCACCCTGATTTGCTTTTCATCTTTCACATTTTATTGGTCTTGCACAATGTTCTAACAATTGTGTCTTTTTTTCGGGTCGTTTCCAACCTTGACTCTGAGAGTAGCCCAAAAAAATGGGAGATGAATGACTGGTCCCGAGCTATGCTCCTTTCCAGTCATCCATCTCCCATTTTTCTGGGGAATCCCTGTCCCCCTCCTCTACGAGGCTGCTCGTATGGGGTTGGGCGCCCTGCAGAGAGGACAGGTATTCCTCACCTCCAGGTGTTGCAGTAAACACCGCATGTGAAATACATGGCCACAATGTGTCTTTTCTGGCCAATGCATCGGACTCAGACAGATGGAACACGTCTCGGGTATTTGGAAGACGCTTTCGGGCCATTTGAGTGCAAAACAGCCATCCAAGACGGCTTGAGCCAAGAGAATCCAAGGGGCCAACGGTTGAGGTCCATGTCGCCTCCAGGCCTTGTACGCTAATCGATACAATTTGGGAAGGGCCAAGACCGTCCACAGAGCTTGCAGAAAGGCCCCCTTGCCTTGGGCCGCCTGCTGTTCGAGGTAATCACTGTAAAGTTCGGAAGGTTCAGAAGAGGTGAGACATTCAAAGGTGGGCAGGTCGTCGATGGGCTCGGGATGGGGCAACACTTTCCGTAAAAGGTCTCCCAGGTCCACGGGGGATAGAGCAATGACGTCGGACGGAGTGAGAGTCTGTAACTGGGCTCGAAACTGCATCATAAAAGTAATGTACTCGGCCAAATGGGCCTCGTGGTATTCGGCCAGGTAGATTTGAAAGGCTTTGTCAGACTCCATTGTCTCGTATGAGGCAAAAAGGCGTCCGAATCGTGCTTTTGAGAGAAGAGCGACGCGCATTAAGAGCTTTTGGATTGGCTAGACAGGAGGAAGATCCTGTGAGGGTCATGTCCGTTCTTTCAAAATGGATGGCATCATCTCCGGGAAGCCGGAAGCCAAGCACCTTTCAAGGTGGCAGAAAGAGTAGGATCCACGGGGCCCTGTCTCCAACATTGACAGTGAGCTCGTGTCAAACATTCGAGCGAGTGTAAAGACCCATCCCGTACGACGACATGATTGAAGCGTTTCACGATAAAATAGTGTTCGGGGGCGTCAAAGACATTAAAACAATGGCAAGTGTCGGGTCCTTCCGTACAGGCATCTGCACTATAGACACAATCGGAAAGATGGAATCCATGCTCGCTCAAGACCACCTGGACGGGAATGGGAAAGTGGGTCGCGAGTTGTTGAAATTTCACAATCCCCGCTAAACGTTGCAAGCGTCGTCTATAAGACGACCAGCGTGAGACGTTGTCTCGCAAACCTGGGAGAATGTTTTTTTCCAATTCACCCAGGAGAGAATCGAACGAGGTCATCATGAAGAGAATAAGAAATGTTGACAACAGAGCAAACCAAATGAAAGCTCGAGTGAAAGGCTCAACCTTTTTTAAACACTCTCCAATCTTTCTAAAAAAAAAAAAATATTTTTTTTTTTTTTTTTTAGAGAGATTGGTTGTAAACTTTATTTGCATCTGATAGATGTTTTAAACTTTATTTTGCTTCTGAAAGATGTTTTAAACTTTATTTGCTTCTGAAAGATGTTTTAAACTTTATTTGCATCTGATAAATGTTTTAAACTTTATTTTTGCTTCTGAAAGATGTTTTAAACTTTATTTTTGCTTCTGAAAGATGTTTTAAACTTTATTTTTCCTTCTGAAAGATATTTCAAACTTCGTTTGCGTCTAAAAGATTTTTCAAATTTTATGTGCTTCTGACAAATCTTTTAAACTTTATTCGCTTCCGACAGAGGGTTTGGGAAACCCACTCTGGATCACGTCATACATCCTTTGCCAACGTTTACTATTTTCGTCCGTCCAATGCATGGCCCGGGGTAAATAGTGTTGTCCAATCTCTAAAATTTCTTTCAATCGTGCTTCGGTGGGTTCACCGTGCATCACTCGTTCTTGAAACACCATCGATTTCAATAAAACGTGAATCACACAATCATGAGGGGACTCTTTTCCCCGAGAACACACTAAACAATCTTGTTCACAATAACATGCATCCGAAACAGCAGACATGGTCGGACACGATAGATTGAAAAGAAACAAAATTTCAAAGCACACTACACTAGACGAGTAAATGAAATGAGGGGGTGGTAGAAAGCTTTTAAACTTTGAAAGAACACGGAGTTTTAATCCACGCAGCACAAGAAGAGAAAAACTCTAGCTAGACAAGAAATTAATTTATCCTTACAAAAAAAAAAAAAATTTTTTTTTTTTAGAGAGAGAATGTTTAAGAGCAAACACTTGACAGATTACATTTCAGAGCACAAAATTTGCAGCTTCTCTTTTTCAACATGACCGACCCGGACAATGTGTTGAGCCTGTTATCCGCCCCTGGTTCCCCTTTGCCCTCCATGGGTTCTCCTTCACACCCAGAGTCTTCTCATGAGCCCCCAAAACTAAACTCTCCCCAAGACCCTCGACGACGTCGTTTCTCTTCGTCTCGACGACGCCCTCCTTATGCTTATCGATTTCCCCAGCACCACGCTCAAGTCTTTTTCAATACGCACGGTCTGGCCGTGTTGTGTCTCCGAGACCATGGTTTCACGCTCACCAACGGGGTCGTCTCGTATGCTTCGGATCGCGTCGAGGCGCATAAAGTGTTCAACTCTTTACATTATCTCAATGTCGGCACCCTCTGTGTGACCGATTCTCGTTCCAAGCAAGACTTTAAAGACATTCAAGCAAAATGGAGCTCTTTCAGTCCTTTCAAACGCATCCCCGTCATGCTCTTGAAATCCCATGCACGAGGCGAATGTCCCTTTTGCCACCAGACGCAATGTCATCGTTGGATTGCCGTTCAAGGCATGTGTTCCATACTCCACCAACCTCTCAACCCCATTTTTCACTCGCATCCGGCCTAATACGTCTATAAAAGGAGGACGCGGGTCGACGCTTCTCGTCAGTTTGCAGCATGGATGCCTTCCCAGAGCACCTCTCCTCCACCGTGGTGCCCGTGACGCTGCCCGAGAAACCCGATGCGTTGGAATATGCCGCTCAACAAGGCCAGGTGCGAGCGGGCATCCTCTACCAGGAGCCTCACGCCAAACGCGTGTTTACCTTATTTCGTCAAGATCCGTGGTACCACCAAAAGACGTTGATGGACAATTTCAAGCGGGCCGTGCTGGAAGCCAAGCACGTCAACGAATTTCGACCCAACGCTATCCTGTGGGGAAAAGTGTCCAAAAGCCTCTTGAAAAATCCAGATCGTTTGCTCAAAAATACCGACAAGAGGATGGTGTACATTTATGGCAACCTGTTTTTTGTGAAAAAAGACTTTACCTTTGGGTTGAGAACATGGTGTAGGCAGACCCCCCATAGGAGGTCTACAGAACATGACAACTGGAAATTAAAATGACAATGATAATACACTTGAAGAACAACTTGAGAGAATCAAACTCAAACAATTCTCAGCTCTGAAAAGATTTCTCACTCTGTAAAAAAAAAAAAAAAATTTTTTTTTTTATTTTTTTTTTTTTAGAGAAGCTTACATGATTTAGTTTCAAAGGTTTGCTAGGGTACTCGAAAGTTGAGAGATGGCTGAACGAGGTCGAACCAACCTTTTTACTCTATTGTTTTTCCAACGCCATGTATTGGAAGAGATTCTGTCCACTCTTTTTCTTTGCAACAAATTTTTCAATATTTTATTTTCAACTGACATGTTTTGTACTTTAGCGTTCAACTCATATTCTTTTGTTTTCCATTCATATTCTTTTGTTTTCAATTCATATTCTTTTGTTTTCCATTCATATTCTTTTATTTTCCATTCATATTCTTTTGTTTTCAACTCGTCAAGTTCCTTTTTGAACACGTCTTTTTCCTTTTGAATCAAATCTCTTTCCCTTTCCATGAGGTCGTTTCTCGCTTTCATCTCGTTGAGCTTTTGGTCGTTTTTCGCTTGCATTTCATCCATCTTTGACCTTAATATCAGCTTGTGGTCCATGGCACATGCTTGTTTTGTTTTCTTGACTTCATTCATCATGTTTTGTTGTTTACGAGACAACACATATACTTCGTCTCTCATGCGTTGAAAGGAATACTCGGATCCCTGGTGTCCCTCCTTGACATACACTATTTTATTATTGTATAGATTCAACTGTAGAGGTGTGCATTCCTCCGTTTCCTCGTAGCGCGGATACAAGGGAATCACACAATTTAAAAATTTCCAGCCCGTCACATGGATCGGTACCCCCCATTTCACATTACGCCATGGGTCCCGTACACGCTTGGCAGCCTTTTCCCAACTGGATACATTTTTATTTCCAAGTTGCTCCCACAATAATTTTTCTATTCCCCCTGGAAAGAGGGTACAGAGAAACGCAATACTATGCGGGTGCAAGGGTCGATTGATGTGAAAATGAGACGCCTGACCTGAATCGCTTAAATTGTTAGGACCCTTGTCACACGACGATTTGGGTTGACTCACGTAGACGATGGTTCGCACCAGATGAAAGGCATTTTTAATCTTGACGCATTTTTTAGCCTGACCGCTCTTGGGAAATTCATACCGAACTTTTCCTTTCCAGACGTCTTCAAACGCACTCTCTTGTTCACACGCTAGAATCATGTGTCGATGCTGTATTTTACCCCTCTCATTTTGCAATCCATCGCAGAGGCACCAAAAGGGTAATAGGACACATTGATCTCGAATCTTTTCCATTTCCCGGCGAAACGTATCAAACACATCCTGTTTGACCATCAAGTGAAACCACACCCAATCTTGCCTCACATAACTTTGAACCATGCCCCACACATCTTTTCCTATCCCCTCTTCCCACATGTCGGGTTTTTCCAGCAACGCATCATAAAACCCACCATATTCGCTCAATCTATCCTTGGTACGACCCCGCATGTCCCGCGGCCTGGGTTGAAAGTGTCTACATCCACACACTTCTCTCTCCTCTTCTCTCTTCTCCTCTTCCACCTTGACCTCTTCCACCTTGGCCTCTTCCACCTTGGCCTCGTCTACGAACCGTTGCAAGCACGACGTGAGATGATTGATGTTTTCAGGACGATTCTTTTGCCCATGAGGCCAATGTTTCTTTCCAAAACAAAACAGGCATTGCTTCCGACCGTCCATCTTATGTGTTTCGGACGCATGTTTATTATAAAAGTGACGCACGGTCATGGGCTCCAGACATTCGGGACACTCTACCCGCGTACCATAGCATCTATCGAGATGTCTGTAAAATGAAGTAGAGGATTTGTACATGATCCCGCAAAGACGCTTGTGTCCTCAGCAAGCCTTGACCTTATTTATCGTGGATCTTTGGGTCCCCCCGTTGGATTCCTTGGACCGTGGCTTCCCTTCCCTATCCTTTGACCTGTTGAACAGAGGCCCTCCCCACAGACCCTGTTATTTGCCCTCCTCGACATTTTTACCTGAAATGGAAACAAACTTGACCCTTTCCATGCCTTTTTACCTGTTGAACACAGGCCCTGTTCTTTGCTCTCCTGGAGATTTTTTCCCTGAAAATGAATAACATTTGGCTCTTTCCAGGCCTATTTACCTGTTGAAACCATGCCCACAAAAACATGCCCTGTTCTTTGCTCTCCTCGAGATTTTTTACCTGAAAATGAATAACATTTGACCCTTTCCAGGCCTCTTTACCTGTTTGAAACATGCCCACAAAAACATGCCCGAATGCGTAAATAGAACTAACTTAAGTACGTCATGAATGGATGTAAGTATCATGACGTCATGAATGGAAGGAAAGGATAGGATGCAAAATGAAAAAGGGTTGAAATATATTTCAGAAGCAAATATAGTTTACAACCAATCTCTGTAAAAAAAAATAAAAAATTTTTTTTTTTTTTTTTTTTTTTTTTACAGAGTGAGAAAACTTTTCAGAGCTGAGAATATTTTGAGTTTGACTTGCAAGTTGTTCTTCAAGTGCTACGTGTATTACATTGTGTAACGTGTACGTGTAATTGTCATTTTCATTTTCAGTTGTCATGTTCTGTAGACCCTCCTATGGGGGATCGGCCTCCACCCTGAATAGTTTTGTAGTCTACTCGTGCCCTCCAACCCTTTGATAGCTCACCCTCCCTTATGGGATTCCATTACAGTCGAGTTCTTTTCCATTCAAACCGTGTTGGATTCCAGGCTCTCCTCCTATGGGGGGTCTACTCAATGGTTGTACACGGTTCGACAGGACTCGCAGCCCACGTCTTACAATGCGCGACACAAATTCATAGGTGTCCTAGGAGCCTTATCATGTGCCTTTAAAGTTTATTATTGTTTATTCAATACAGACCCTCCTATGGGGGGGGTAGGGTCAAATCAATGGGAGGGTCCTTGGAGGAATCTATACACGTGTAAAGCGTCCTGAGAGACATGTCAGCAGCACACCAAAATAATTCTGGAAATGTAAGATTATCCAAGTCAAACACATAAGCCTAGAAAAAAAAAAATTTTTTTTTTTTCCTAGGCTTATGTGTTTGACTTGGACGATAGACATCATTTTTTTACAGTCGTGGAAAAAAACTTTTAAAATCCTTCTGTTACACTACCGGTGTAAAGGTCCATCTTGTCCTTCCCTCTTGAGGTGTGGTAGAAAGTCTATTCGAGGGTGACACATGCACTCTTTGCAAAACGGTTCCCTCTTGAGGTGAAAGTCTATTCGAGGGTGACACATGCACTCTTTGCAAAACGGTTCCCTCTTGAGGTGAAAGTCTATTCGAGGGTGACACATGCACTCTTTGCAAAACGGTTCCCACTTGAGGTGAAGGTCTATTCGAGGGAGAGGGTGACACATGCACCCTTTGCAGTACAGTCATGGGTCTCACGACGGCCACGGGTCGGGGAACCTGTGGATCTCTTTCTTGCCACGTAAACTTTATCTCGTGTTCAAAATGTTTTTGACCCTCCTTAGGGGAAGGAATCGTATAAGGTGTATTCCGCGTGGTGCTCTTCTCGTGGCGCATGACCAGGGAACTCATCGTGTCTTGCTTAGGGCTCACCACTTCCATTCGGCAACAGGGCTCGAACCCAATCTTCTTCCCCCAACAACAGATCGTTGAGGCTGGTAAAGACTTTCTGGTCCTGATGTTCAGTCCGTCTCAACGATTTCGTTTGCAGATACGCATTTACCTTCCAATGATGAGGGAATAATCGCTTTCGGGCCCAAAAGGTGTTGGTGTGGGGCCACACATCCAGGGTGGTGTCGTGATAGGTCAGGGTCAATTGGGGAAAATACGAGACGAGGGTAGGCAGAATAGAGTCTCGCATGGCCTCCAAGGGCACCGTGCCCTCCTCCGTGACATGGGGAGTAATTAAAGGATGGTTCTGTAGGTACCAAAATCCAGTCTCGGTGCGTTCAAATTGGCACTTGAGAACACCAGGAGAAAAAAAATGGAGAGGTAAACTAGAAAATTCCAGACGAGTGCCGACTCGACACGGTAACACATACTTGTCCACAAAGGTGGGAAAGATGACTCGTGGAACAATAATGTAATAACGACAATGTGATTTGTAAATTTCAATCATCATAAAAATGTCTTGAGTAGCAAGACTCGCTCAAGTATTTCAACTCTCCCTAAAAAAAAAAAAAAAAAAATTTTTTTTTTTTTTTTTTTACAATTCCCTTCAAGCTTACACATTATCTTTTCGCTTCAAGCTTATACATTTTTTCTCTTCACGTTTAAATATTTTCTCTCTCTTTGACATTTTCCTTCTACTGGGTCCATTCGTTTGGAATTTTTTTCAAAGTGGGTAGGAGGTTACACATGGGTGACTTGTCCCTCCCAGTTAAACTGTTTCATCGTTTCGTGGACCATGTCATCCGCTTGGTGCTCTTTTCCAACATAATGCATCACCTCGGGTAGAATGGGATCCAAATACATGTAGGTGGCGAGATCGGTGGCTCCAATCACCAACTCCCATCCGTGGTTGTTTCTCTCCAAATAATCTTTGACCAAATGGTACTTGAGAAAGTGTTCCAACTCGTCTTGAGGTACTCGCACGATATCACTGTGATCCCAACCATTGTGGTCTCTGAACAGGGAAGGAGCTTGCTGCAAGTTTCGGAGGACATCTGAGTAGGTAAAGGATTGCAAGCTTCCCAGAGTCGGACGAATCTCGACCTGTTTATTATCAAACGGACTTTGAAGAAAGATGCGACAAGGAACCCATTGGGATTGGTAGCGCATCCATTCGATGGAAACGAGATAGTCGCAATTGGGTTGGGTAGCCATGACAAGAAAAAAAATCGAGCAGCTGAGAATAAATGAATAGAGTGTGAGCTTGCATATAAAGATGAATTTAAAAAAAAAAAAATTTTTTTTTTTTAAAGCTTTAGAGTTTCATGCTTGCATTCTTAGTTTGTTTTTGTAAGGTTGTAGGAAATTTGTAGGGTCCATTAGGGTACATCCTTCTCTTTTGGGTGTCTAGTGAAAAGTTTAAGCCTGTCTAGTGACACGTTTAAACAAATCTGTTATAAATGAGTGCATTGTGTTGGGTCCCAACGCAGGTCCTTTTCAGATTCGACACCATTTTCAATGTTAGAATCTATTGACAGATTCAAGCATCTCTGTTATCAATTGACCCATTGTGTTGGGTAACAACTCTAATACGGATACATCTTCATTTTCAGATTCAGCAACACTTTCCATGTCAGAATCTGAAGGCAGGTCCGATTCCGTGTCGGAAGAGATGGCTTCAGTCACCCATAAGGGTTCACCGCTCAGTAAATCTCCAAAAATACGAAATCTGTATCCAGATGGACCACATCCAATAGCCGTTTTATCTCGTTTACATAATTTACGACGACAAAAGGGACATGTATTTTTACCGCTTGTAACCCATTGTTTTAAACAATTGGAATGAAACTTGTGCTGACATTGACTCAGTAGGTACCATTCCGTATCATCGCTACTTAAACAGATAGAGCAATCGTGGCTTGGGCAAGGCTCGCTACTCAGGGAGCTGAAATCGTGGGTTTCGTGTGGGGAAAGCTCGCTACGGAGAGAGCTAGAAGCATTGGCTTCGTGTGGGCCAGGCTCGTCATGGAGAGAGCTGGAATCGTTGGGTCTGGAACGTATCATCCTAGTAGGGATCAATAGGCTAGGTAAGAAGCCTTTTGGCAGTTTCCTGCACACTGGTTGAGACTCTTTAGAATAAAAGTCAATTCGACAACACTGGTATGAATGTGAATACAAATTAAAGCTTGCAAGAATTTGTACTAGGACAATAAAAAAAAAAAAAAAAATTTTTTTTTTTTTTTTTTTGATAGAGTAAAAATGTTTGATTTCTTTTAGTCTACTTTCTTGGACAATGTTTCAGTCATTTTCACCCCTCCAAAGAATCTCTTTAGGACTTTCCGTTCTTGCCCATGCCTCTTAAATGTACGCTCTCTTCATCTGCATAGTGTTTCAGTCATTTTCACCCCTCCAAAGAATCTCTTTAGGACTTTCCGTTCTTGCCCATGCCTCTTAAATGTACGCTCTCTTCATCTGCATAGTGTTTCAGTCATTTTCACCCCTCCAAAGAATCTCTTTAGGACTTTCCGTTCTTGCCCATGCCTCTTAAATGTACGCTCTCTTCATCTGCATAGTGTTTCAGTCATTTTCACCCCTCCAAAGAATCTCTTTCCGTTCTTGCCGTTCTTGCCCATGCCTCTTAAATGTACGCTCTCTTCATCTGCATAGTGTTTCAGTCACTTTCACCCCTCCAAAGAATCTCTTTCCGTTCTTGCCCATGCCTCTTAAATGTACGCTCTCTTCATCTGCATAATTTGTATAAACATCCCCCCAACACTATAGCCGAGAGACCCAGGATCGCCACAGAATAGAGACGGGAACGGTCTTGATCCAGAGCGTTCAGATGGGATTCGGCCACTTTGAGAGCAATCAATTTAATTTCAAACATTTTCACTGGAAACTTTTCATAGATGAAACGTAGATGCAACATAAACAACAAAAGGAGGTAGGATTCCGTGACTAAATTGATCTTTCCCTCGGGTTTCAAAGCATCCAACCAGTGTTGAATGTCAGAGGGGTGGGGTGCGGACAATGCGTCCACATTCTTTTGTATCAGGGAGGTTAACTTGATAGTGAGCCTGATATGGTTGGACAGGAGAATGTAATGAATCCATTGGGAGAGTTTCAAGGGCCGTTGGGAAGGGGGATGTGTTCCAAGGGTAAACGCAGAGGTTCCAATTCTTTGGAAAACTGATCGGCAATATCACTAAACATGGCTTGGTTTTGAGTGTACATGAAAGCTCGGTCACAGGAGAAATGTTTATGAAAAAAAGGGAATGTTGTTTTTCAATTTACCTAGTAAAGATTCAAAGTCATAATGATGATGTTTACAACACTGCAAAGAAAATGAAAGCTTGAGTTGAAAGCTCAATCTTTTAAACACTATAAGTTTCTTAAAAAAAAAAAAAAAAAAAAAATTTTTTTTTTTTTTTTACTTGACTTGGTAATTGTTTTCAAAAGTTTTTCTTTAATACACTTTTTCTTTGGAAAACATTTTTGTACTCTGGGATGCAATGAAATGATATCCAGTCATGCTTGCACAACATTAGGTGAGTTTTTTCATGATTCAATACTAATCTTAGAGATTTATCCGTGAAGGGTTCCTTTTTCTCCAACCTCGGGTCCTAACGAGATGGGTTTAACCTTCTTTTCAAGAGTCCCCATGCATCAGATTACAGGGTTCTCGTTTCGTCAAACGTCTCCACAACAAATAGGCTTTGGTGACGGCACAACTCTTTTTATGGCACATTTTGCAAGGATATTTCAATTTATTGGGTTCTGGGTCCACATAGACGTTCATCTCTTCGGGGGCCATTCTTTTCAAAGACAACAACAAGCCCGCCACATACACGTCCATGATTTTACATTCCACGAGCGCGGCCATCACTCGCGTCTCCCATTCAGGCACGAGAGGATATCGAAACCAGAGTGTGTCCATGACGACCACACATTCCGATTCATCCACCGCCAACGCGGCTAGTCCTCCTGGTTGGTGACGAGAGATGAATTGCAAAGGAGTTTTAGCATTGGCCCAAGATGTGGATTCCATGGTATCCATAATCTCTCCACCTTGTTTTCTACGAGATGACAACAGTTTGTTGCTTAGGTGTTAAAGTATGGGTTTCAAACTTTCGGTTTACAATTTCAAACGATGGGTTTCAAACGATGGAATTCAAACGATGCATTTCAAACGATGCAATTCAAACGATGGAATTCAAATTATGGAATTTCAACTATGGTTTACTATTTCAAACTTTGGGTTTCAAACTATGGGTTTACTATTTCAAATTATGGAATTTCAACTATGGGTTTACTATTTCAAATTATGGAATTTCAACTATGGGTTTCCAGGAGCACTTTTCTTGACACATTCTTCTTTGGTCTCCAGGGGTCGCTTCTTTTTCGTCTGCTGTTCACGGCGCCATTCCGCAATCTCCGCCACCTGCTCTTGGACCGACTCCACGTACCCGTCTCTCGATTCGGGGCGCGTTCCCTCAAAAATACTTTCCAAAAAGGATCGACATTCGTGAGGGGTCTGCACGAGCCCCGAGCGATACAACTGACGGACGGCTCGGACGTGTTTGCCACGCGCCTCTTCGGCCTCGTAGCGAAACAGGTCGATATATTTCTTGGGATCCTCTCCCTGGTAGCCGTCCATGGCAAAGAATTCGTACACTGTTTTGGGATCGCTGATTTTCTGTAAAATGCTCGCCAACTTGATCAGATCCGAGGAGCGCACATTGTCTCGACCCAAAATACGCTCGACGCAATGCTGCTCATCCAACGTGGCCTGTTTGGAACGGAGAGTCCAAATGTGAAGCAAATCCTGGTGGAGATGGGGATCCATCAAATAGGGCGCTTGGCGAGACACTTCCAAGACGTGGGACCAGGGTAGATGGAAGGAGTGAGACACGCGTTTCAAAAGGCGCAGGACGAGCGTCTCAAAGGTCAAATGGGGATTGTCGTGTTGTTCCATCTCTCGTGTAAAGACATTGAGGCAGAGTTGACTGTCCATGATGATACTTGATTCTAGCGGTTGACACTTTGAACGATGTAATATATTAAAAAAAAAAAAATTTTTTTTTTTTTTAGAGTTGTTTGACAATTATATTTGTAATTTGTATTTTCTGGTTGTAATCATTCATTCCCAGTTTCATTTTATTTTTTTAATTGTTACATTCTACTTTTTGCAACTCCATGCTGACATAGTCCGTTTCATTGTCCGTGTAACGCCTCCATTTTTTATGCAACACTTGTTTCCCGTGCCAGCTTTTTGACACGCTGGTAGCAATTTGCAGACTCCACCACATGTTGATCCATTTTGGACCTTTTCGTATGGTGAGCAGCAGACGATACAGAAAAAAGATTGTATGCAGCACTAGGAGACTGGCAAACAAACCATACACCACCCAAAATATTTTTCGGTAGACACTATTCAGCGGGAGTAAACAACGAAACCTTCCGGTCGTTTGCCCTCCCCCTGAAAAATAGTCATAGAGGCAGGTTCCCATGTCCGGAAACAACATTGGAATGGCAGACCAGGACCAGCTGGATAAGGACCACACACGATGAAAGAACACATTTAACAGCACTATTTGGCAGAGGAGGTGTGCAGCATACACACATTCCAAGGTCCATAGTTTCCAAAACATGCCATGGCCTTGAGAGGCGGTAATGACCTGAAACACTCGATCGTATTCAGAGGGTTCCACTTTCTGAATAGTCAACTCTTGTACATAGGAATGAAGGGTTTTGGAATACAGTCGAAAGGGTAAATGAAAGGAAAGGGCTTGTAACAACAGCACAATGGAGACCCATTGGTAATAATCATGATACAAGACGGGAAGAATCGGGTTCTCCACGCCTGAAAAATTGGTCAAAGTCCCATTGATGAAACATTTGGTGTCCAAAAACGACTGACTCACTTTGTGACCATCCAGTTGACAGTGGATGTTTTCACCAAAATATTGACGGGAAATGCTGAGGGCAAAACAAAAGAGAAATAAGTTGCGAACGTGGATTTGGTTGAAATCAACCAGGAAACTATGACTCTTGGGGGAGACATCACGACTTTTCCATTTCAACAACGTGAGCGGTAACATGGTGAAGAGACTTTCTTGACTCTAGAACGCTCAGACAGGTAAAATTTCTTTAAATGATGGAAAAAAAAAAAAATTTTTTTTTTTTTTTTTTACTTCCAAGGTTTAAATTCCTTTGAGCAAGCAACATCCTAAAGCGCTTAAGGCTTTTGGACAATCAAATAATATATTACACACGCAATTGCATAGCGCACTTAGCTTTTGC
The DNA here is from genome assembly GCA_019973975.1 of Trichonephila clavata. Lineage (NCBI taxonomy): Eukaryota > Metazoa > Arthropoda > Arachnida > Araneae > Nephilidae > Trichonephila > Trichonephila clavata. Next base: position 78,763 of record BMAO01001306.1, read on the forward strand.
GGCAATTCTGACTGGCGAACGTAGACATTATTTCCCAAAACATCTTTTGTAAACAAGAACGGTTCATTATCATTCGCAAACGCGGCTAATAAATTCCAAGGAATTAATTTATACCCTTTGCGGTTTCGTGCCAAGTAATATTCTCCATTTGCTTTTCTCAATAATAAAGGTTTCCCATCCTTCTGCAAATAATATTCGTTTCCTTTGGCGTCTCGTGGGTATCTTTCCCTACCATCGGACCTTTTGGCAAGGTAAAACCTGCCGTTCGTATCCTGTATGATTACAGATTTTCCATGTTGAAGGGGATACCATTCATTTCCCTGAACATCCCTGGCATAATATTCTTCATTGTGTTTGTTTCTAGCAAAAGGTTTCTCTGAATTTGGGTACAACTGATTACCGTCTTTATCTCTAGCATACCGTTCCGCTCCCGACAAGGGATCCTTGATAAAAGGTTTCTTTCTTTTGGAATAATATTCACTTCCATCTCTACGTCTCGGATAATTTTCTGGCGACATGTCGGTGGACCAGTATTCTTTTTCAATCTTGTCTTTAAACGATTGTCCTGTTCAAAAAACACCCCAACAAGTGATTGATTTGCTCAAAGCTTGGCGCAAAGATCATCCTTTTGCGGACAAGTGTTCAGTGTGCAAGACATGTTTACCCCTCATTCCTTATACCTTGTGCTGTGGCCATTTTTACTACAACAATCAATTTAAAACGTATCCCGTTCAATCGTTTGCCGTACCTACCCCTAAATATGCGTTTGAACTGCCCATTCTGAAACGTTTAAAGGCTCAAGCCCAATTGAAAATGGATCAAGATTTTTTGGTGTTACCGGATCCCATTTTTTGGCAAGTGGTGTCCACCTTGGTGTATGAAAAGATTATGAAGTTTGTGCAAGGGTTACCCATGACGAGTCGGACCCAAACTGTTCAATCTCCCAGTAAAGTGGGTTTATTTTACAAACAAATTTTAGAAACCCCTCTCAATTACGGGAGTTTACAGCGTCGGTCGTGCGGAAAATCCACCTTGATTCGACAAGTAGCGTTTGGGAAAAGGTGCATCTTATCCATGAGAGGCATGATTGTGCCGGATGCCAGTTTACGCCCCAATCAAATTCAACTTCCAGCCCACGTGGTGAAAAAATTTAATATCCACAATCAATGGATTATTTTGAATCGGATGCCCTCGTTACAACCCGGAAATTTTATTGCTTTAAAAGTCCATTCACCGGGTTGGGAGTATGATTGTTTTGGCATTCCTTTGGAAGTGGTGCAAGCCATGAACGCTGATTTCGATGGAGATGAATGTAATTTGTATTTGGTACCGAATGCGCTCTCGCAAGCCGAATGCGCGACCATTTTGAATCCAGAATCTCAACTGGGCTGTTTTGTCATGCAAGGACCGAAACTGACTCCGACTCAAGATATGCTGGTGGTGTATTTTGCCAAATTTAACGATATTCATTTTTTGCCTTACAAACAGAGTGATTTAAGCAAAACGTTTCAAGTGTTGTATGATTGTTATGGCTCGCAACAAGCCTTTGAGTACATTGATCAACTGAGGCAATTTTATTTGGAGGTATTGCAAAGACAAATGTGTTTTGCTTTGACTTTGCAAGAAATGCAAAGCTTGTATGAATGGGGACGCGAGTCCTTGGAAGTGTTTCAAGAAAAAGCCGAGAGGAGTAGTGGATGTTTAGTGACCCAAGTGTTGTCGGGAGCCAAAGGGAGTTTTGAGCACTTGTATCAAATGTTTGGATCTATCGGGTATCAGAACGATGTATTTGTAAAACATTCGTTTTGGGAAGGATTAAGAGCCAAAGAAGCCGTAGTGCATGCGAAAACGGCTACCGAGGCCTTGAGTAACGCGTCCAAGATTTGGGAACCGGGATATAGTTATTACAAAATGGTCTACAATTTACAAGGGCTTTATGTGGATTACAAAGGACGTTTAATGGATGGTGAGACGGTGATTGAAAATGATGTATTGAATGTATTTCATTATACAGATGTCATGTCTGTGGAAGGGTTTCAACATCTGTTGGACACGACATTGCGATAAAGAAAGAATGGAATCAAGGAGGCGATTCAATAAACCACTTGTAGCCAGATCCGATATACCAGCAGAGCCATTGGAGCGACGAACGGATATAAAGCCTGAGATGGCAACTTTGGGACAGGTGTTGTTTTCAAATGCAAAAAAATTGTTGATGAATATTTTTGGGATGGTAAGAAAAATATTTTGGTGGTAAAAAAAAAAAAAAAAAATTTTTTTTTTTTTTTTTTAGCTTGACTTTAAATGCTTGACAAGACTTTGCAATTTTTATTTGATTTTACAACTGTTAGCTTGGGAAAACATTCATTCACTTCAAGAGAGTTTTTCAATTGCCTTTTAAACATGGATTATTGTGCTGAAGTCTCATATATTCGTTGTAATAACGGCTACAAATTACCCATGGAAATTGCTTTTGCTCGTGTAGATAACCCACGTAAGGTGTATATCTTACACATGCGTATGCCTCATGATGTGTATTTCACGATTGAGGATCTCGTTTGCAATAAAAATCAATGTGAACGCCGTTGCAACACTGCCTTTAATGTCCATGCCAAATGCATCCTGAAAATGAATAAGGAATCTTGGTGGCACACGCTTCAACGTTTTATTCACGACCATATGGGATGGGATGCCCAGTTGGCCGTTCGCTCCCAAAATCAAAAACAATTTTTTAAGAAGGTGGGTGGATTCCGAAACGTTTGCATTGTGAACCTACCCGTAAGGAATCCTTTTTACGGATGCATTCACTATCATAATCGACTGGTTTCATTCCCTTGTGCTGCTAAAGCAGCTCGAACCCTGGCTATGCAATTGAATCGAACACCTCGCGTAGATTAAAAAAAAACGATTCAATGTAAGGAGGATAAACCAATGGATAAAATGGATGACAAAGAACTTTTGGAAGCAATAGATAAACTTTTGGAACAATGTGACGAGTTGATGAATCAATATCCTTCGGAAGCAATAGATAAACTTTTGGAACAATGTGACGAGTTGATGAATCAATATCCTTCGGAAGCAATAGATACACTTTTGGAACAATGTGACGAGTTGATAGATCAATATCCTCTGGAACCCATGGATAAACCTTTGATGGATAACTTGATGGAAAAGGTGATAAATGTAATGAGTGTTTGGGGAACAATGTTTGGAGTCCATGGATAAACCATTAGTGGAAAATACAAAAAATGAATTTTCTGATGAAATAATGAAGCGAGGAAATGAGACAATAAAACTTGAGGGGACAATGGAATGTTGTGAAGAAATGGTGGATAATGATAAAATAATGTTAGGTGAGGTGAAAAATGCCGAAGAAAAGGTTGAGATGGTTCAATTGGAGAACATTTCAATGAAATAATGAGGAACTTGATTAGAAACATCAAAAATGGTTCATTTAAAAAAAAAAAATTTTTTTTCTTTCTTTTTCAGATGTTTTTAAAGCTGTAGACTTTTCAAGCCAGTTATTATTGCTTGACTAGCCGAAACCTGTTACAGCCAAGTATTTGTGTTGATTAATATCATTTACCTTGCACTCTTGAGATTATTATTGTTGGTCATGGATGATAATCTTATACACGTAGCTCCCGTTCACTTGCAATCTTTTCCTATTCAATTGGAGCTTCCTTATGAAAAGATTCGACATGAAGCCCTGGGTCCCTTTGTACGCAATGATGAATCTTGTGGTGTGGATTTGTGCAGCCCCAAATTTTACGCGGTGGATCCTTTGCAACAAGTTAAAATTTATACAGGGCTTATATTTGAATTCAAAGCAGGATGGACTGCTTTCTTAAAAGATAAATCGTCCATGGTCACGCGAAAGCATCTTGTCGTGGAAGGAGGAGTGATTGACCCCGGATACAGAGGAGAAATT
>BMAO01001307.1:0-24891 GCA_019973975.1 Trichonephila clavata
TTCGTCAACATGGTCAAGTGGTATCATAATTTCAACCCAAATATAGAAAATCTTGCTGTTATATAATTCTTGTTACATCGGTTTTTTTTTATACTATGAACTGATCGTCATTACAACTGCAACATCATAAATGAGGGATGACATAAAGACAAGTTCTAATGGGAAAATGTTTCCGGGTAATACAAATGCTCAGCATTTAAGCGTAATTAAAAGACACAGGAAGGGAAGATGGGGTGTCAAGCTCTGCATAAAACAGTGCTCTTCTCAAAATTTCAATACTTGCGTCCCAATTTTCAATTATAGTTTTCATCGCCCCTCTCCATATAATAGCAATATATTGAATTCAATAATAATATACTTTGACTTAAAGCATGGATTTCAAACTAAAAGGCTGTCTTGGGCCAAATACACAAGATTTAATTTAAGGTGGTCCGGAAAAAAATCAATGTTCATAGAAACGTAGATTTATTTTTTTTAAAAAAAGGCAATGAAATAACAAGAAAAATTTAATACTTATCTCCTTTAATATTTTGATATTTTATTACACTTTATTGTGTGCCAATATACAGGTCGGGCCGCAAAAGTGCTCGCCAAGGGACGCGAGTTTGACAACCCTAACTTACAGATACAATACGACTTTAATTATAAACAGTAAAAGTTATCAAGCTACGTATTACATTTTGTATATAATTTTATAACATGTCCATAGGGTCACTGGTGATTATTAAACTTCTTAATTTAGTACTGTTAAATTTATTATGAAACATATTGTGCGTTTTATTGATACATTTATAAGTGCATTATTATATCAGTGTAAATGTGTATTTTTTTATTATGCCAGATGCATTTTGTTTCCGTTCTATAAATTATTTTTTTATAAAAATAATCTTTTGTTTTCTATATATAAACGTTCCCCTTGTAGGGTTATCACGCCTCTCCGGGTTGATGCTCTCTTCAGTTTGAGAAGCACTGGCACATAAAAAGAACGTTTTACAACTGATCTCTTTTAAAAATCTCATTTAAATGCTAGTTGTTTGTAAGAAAATCTTGATATGATTTGTATAGGAAGGAGGAAAGGCCTCGTGTTGAAATTTGAAAGAAATAGCGTCAAGGCTTATCAACAGTGTGGTTTATCACTCCATCTTATTGTTACTCGTAATGACCAGAATGCAAGGACTCATGAGAATATGGAATAGTTGGGCTCAGTTGGGTCAAACTAAATGTCATACAGAACTTTGATGGCGTTCCGCCAATAATGCCTATAGAATAGCCATGTTAATATGCTGGCCTAGTATGTTCATACAGGCCCATAACGAACCTAGAATCATGATGAAGGCTTGTTTCCAGCCCGAAAATTATCCTTAAGGACAGCTCGACGACGTCTGTATTAGTATGGTAACCATTAAGGCGTCTTTTCAGAAAATTACAATACAGATAAATTCTTTAAAAAAATCTTAAATTGTAAAACATTGTCTGATATATGCAATTTTTTTAGATTGTTTGAGTTCAGGTTTTGGAGGAAAAGTAAAGCTCTATTAAAAATAAAATAATAATAATAATAATTTACGATGTGTTTTCATGTATTAGCCTATAGAAAACCAAAAGAAAGACTTCAAATGAAGTAAAATTATCAAGCAGTCCAAAAATTAAAGTATCTATTACATTAAAAACAGTCAAATAACAAAGCTCCTTCTTCCGCTCTTTATTAAGCAATTTCAATTAAAAATATCTCAGAATTTAAAAAAAAAGAAACATAAAAATGTATTTGTTTTTATCTTACTCTTATGAAAATAATTGAAATAAAATTTCTCAATGAAATGTATTTATGATAATTAAATGAAAATCTTCAATATTTTTTTTAAATAAATCATTCAGTTTCCATTTTAATCAATTATTTCTATTTATTAATAGAATTTTCTTTGGTGAAGGCTTTATAATTGATTAAATTTAATTAAATCTCCTTTTCAGTCCAAATGAAAGTTGTTTACTTATAATTTTGGTATGTTATGGGATTATATATTTTATAAACACATAAAAACTATAAAAATAACTTTTCTCGTTTAGAACTCCTTTCATCAAAGGAATTAATGTAGCAACACTAACTTGTTGAAATAAATTCTTATTGAAAAGTCTGGGTTGCTTTTTATTAAATTAACTTTATACTATTAAGAAAAAGAACTATAATACAAAAATTCTCAAAAGTAATTAAGGTTGCTCCGGAAGATTGCAAAACCTTTAATTAAAACCATCAGTATTTTAATTAGCAATACGTGTATAAAATGACATAACTACTAATCTCATTTTAGTTTAACAAGACCTTTCAACAACAACTATTATATATTTTTTTCTAAAATTCGAAAAAGTTTAGATTGTGGTTGTTAGATTTTTTATTATTTTATTCTTAGCTTCAAATTTTAATGCAAGTTAAGGAGAAGCTTACTTTTATTATATTTTTATCCACAGAGCTATTATACTTAAAACTAAAATTTTTAAGAAAAAGGCCTTTTTATTTTATTAAAGTATTACACATGAATCATTCTTATCATACCATAAGTAGTATAATATTTAATTCCTTGTAGAAATTATTAACGGCTTTCTTTCTCTAAGAATAGTAAATATGTTATTAAAAAATTAATGACTCATAAAAAGTTTAATAGTTCTGGAAATTATTGTGCCAGTTTTCGGTATTTTTCATCCAAAGTTTGAAAACTTGAAAATTAAAAACTTTCTAATTTCTTACACTTTATTATACTAAAATATTTTTCAAAGTTAAAGTACAGAATGAAATATGTACATATATTAAATAATTTGCATCAGAAATATTCAATTTTTAATTTCCTTTATTCAACTGGGTACATATATTTGAAAATGATGCGTAAATGATTTAAAATAAAATTCAAATTAAAAAATGATTAAGATATTACCTATATCCTTTTCAAACGAAAGTCATTTTTATTTATTAAGAACTTTAATTTAAAATACAATTAAATTCATTAAAAGTAATTAATTTGGTTGAGGATTTACAATTCAGACTACAAAAGTCCTGTAATAAATGAAAAGGAAAAAAAATCAATCTTATAATTAATAAATACAGAAGTAATCATTAAATGAGCAATGAAGTTATATGACAACTAATTAAAATAATTTCATAAACTAAAATGTCATTTTATATATATAGATAAATAGATAGATATATACAGTGGTGGCAAAAAGTCCTGAACACACTCATTTTTTAGCGTAATTTTGTGTTTCGCTTCATTTTTCGTTGTGAAATTATCGCACTATCTTAAATATTGTTATTGATTTAATGTATTTTTTCATGCTGATTTCAAATCTACTACTAGTTTCGTTTCTTAATGACTAAAATATTTTTTGTAGTGAAGCTGCCTGAACACAATAATGCGAAATATGTGCAGAATAAAATACAATTGAACTACCATTAATCCGTTCCAACCCCCAAAATGTACCCAGTTATTTTTGTTACGTGGTTTTGAATAATAAAAACGTATTTATAAATGACAAATATTTATTGTACAAAAACAAAAAAGACAATGTAAAGAAATAAATTAGATATCCTCACTGGTCTTTGCCTTTTTCGCTACATTTTTCTCGCTTTCACCTGTAGGCCGTTTAGAAAAAAACATGTCCAAGGAGATTTGTTTCTTCCTCCCTCTCAGAATGTTCCGGAAATGAGTTAGGCAAGTGTCATTAAAAAGATCAGATGCACGACCTGTTGCAACTTTTCTGAGTGTTACTTTCCACGAACTGTGAAACTCTCTCCCACATTCCTAAGATCTCCTTTATCTCACTTGTAGAAATAACCTCCCCCCTGACTCCTCGAAACCAATTTCTTGCATAACCTCCGTATGCTGCTGTGACTGTAATTCTTGTATCTCCTCAGTCGTCAGTTCCTGGGTGTGCTCCTCGACGAGCTCGTTCACGTCTCTCTCTTCCACCTCTAGCACTTTCTTAGCACTTGGACTTTTCACAAACTTTCTTCTGATCCATGGTTATAAAAATAAATGAACTACAACTGTAAATGTAAATGTAAACGCAACACAAAACGCGACACAACTACAACTTATCACAGCGGAAGCACGCTGCTAACTGATTCACTGACCTTGATGGCGCGACCGCGTGGCGCGCGGTCGAGTGCTACTACGGCCGACCTGCTAAACCGAACTCGTACCTCAAATTTCGCTCGTAATTCAAAGCAAAAAATCACTCGCTCGCCGGCTCGTATCTCGAAAAACTCGTATGTTGGGCACTCGTATGTCGAGGTACCACTGTATATACATAACGGGCACCCAGGGGCCGGAACTTGGAGAGCCCGGATAAGCTAGATTTAACCAGATTTTCTGGTAAAAAAATTGATCCACCAATGTCAAAGGAGCACTTAGATCCTCTTCGCCAGGGCCCAAAATTAGCTTGAATCAGCACTGGTACTATATTAGGTTCCCGATGATTACAGAGCATGCAGCATAGGTCAGTAAGTACGTTTGTGCAATATAAATACTTAGCAAGGAAGTCATGGCCAGTAGAAAGACAGAATTCTGCTAGAGCTTTCATTCTAATAATTCTAATTCAATACAAATATTTTCAATATTATTCCACTAAGACTTCTGAACATTTAAATCGGAAAATTTTTTTAAAGTTATTCTTAAAAATTTATCTAAAAATTGACATTGCATTGCGAAAAAGTATTTCACCATTAGCAGTTTGAATAATTTCAGCACCTTTTTAGCCAAAAATCGGCTTTCATTTTTTTGTACCCGCAGTGGCTTGCGTTACACTGAACGTAAACAATTTATTTTTGTCAGGTAGCGATCACTAGAGAAATATTAGTAATTTCAAGGGCTACCGAATATGGGTTTCTAGAAGAGTTAATTGCCTACAAGGCGACTTTCAAGTTTAATAAATTAAATATTCTTGAAAAGTGATCCAAGTCTTGAAAGAGTACAATTTGTATGGCCTGAATTTTAAAAAGCATCGATGTTTCTTAAGATAAGATTAGGAATTCAAAAGTAAATATCAATAATATATGCATATATATTTTTCATGCAAAATATTGATAAAGAAATGTTTATATTATTTTCGTAGATACCAAAACATACGTTCCAGTGTTTAAGCTCAGCAAAGAGGTTTCAAAAATGTTTTGTAAAAATTTGAATTTTCTAAATATTTAAGATTTCTAAACAAAGTTATAATGGACTCTTCCTGATGTGTTTATTATGTTATGATAAATTTTTCAACATGGGGAAATTGTTATTTAAAGGGAAAAACTCAGAAACTTCATACTGACGAGAAATAACTACAAAGCAGGTAGACAGAAACTGTGTAAAATGAGGTTAGGGGGATAAAATAGAAAAAAGCAGACATATAAAACAAATGTTTCTCTCTCTATATATATATATATGTGTGTGTGAGATAAAGAGAGTAAAATTCATAAGGAGAAGAACACGCAAAAATAAAAGTAAAATTTATGTACAACAGCATATGAAAGCAATAGCGTTTGAAAATAGAAAATAACAATACTTGAATACACCATTTTGTGAATGTGAGTTTATAGTACAAGGGAGAAACCCTCATCACCGATCAAATACAGAAATAACCTGTGATATTTTCAGCACCCCTATTGTAGCTATTTGGTGAATGTACCCTAGAAGTTTAAATTGCTTAATTGAACTTAATTTGAACCTTCACAATCTATCTCCCTCCATTGGTTATTATGAATCCACCCTTTCTTAGTCTTAAGAGTTACTAAGATAAAGGGGGGGGGATTTCTGGGAAAGATAGAGAGCTTTTTAGGTCATAAAACCCTTTTATATAAGAAAAGCACTTCAATTAATAGGGTCTTAAGCATTCTTCAGTGAAAGGTTAAACAATCTCATTAGCTTTTATTCATTCATTGCAAGAGCTAATTATCCATTATCCAAGGATAATTATCCACTCTACCGAGTTTTTAATTACAAACCAAGCACTGTGTGAAGAATTATCTAAGACCTTTCCAATATCTGAATTAAGGTATGGTTCTTTTTTAAAAATCAATTATGGTTTCTTAATATTTTCTAATAAGTAATAATAATTTTCAATGGTATCAAGAGATAAAAAGGAAAACATTAGATGCAAATTTAATTGAATGTAACTGTATCAGAACCGTTCTAATAAAAATACCATGGGTAATGTCATTTCTAATGAATTAATTAATTTCTCATAATTTGCACGTGAATGGGAAAAATAACAAACCTCGATTAACCCTTTAGCTGTCAAGTTATTTTGACGATTTTGGAACATTAATTGTCAAAATTTTCAGGGGATACAGTACGATTCAATTGACAAAAATCGATCAAAAAATCAAATTTACTTTTTTAGTTTAAATTATTCTTTATATATTTTTCTATAACCTGATAAAATTTGAAAGCTCTAAATTAAAAATACACAGAATTATATATATATGATAGCTTTTACATTCGTTTTTATTCACATCCCTATGGCAAATCAAAATTTTAAACTTTCTTATCTCGGAAAGATAAAATAACTGTTTGTCTTCATTTAAAATGCTAAGGCATTTTTTCTATGTGCCTAATGCTTTGAATTTTTTTTACCTATTGCTAATAGTACATGTAACAAAAGTTGGTATGCATTTTTGAATCAAAGCAATACTTTTTTTAAAAAATAATTGAACTTAAATTTGCACATTTTTTAAGGAATTTTCAATACGCATTCATAAAAAGAAGTATTGCGCGAATACGAATCATGTTATCACAAAACCCATACCAACTTTTGTTATGCATAGTTTGTGTACTTGTAAATAAAATTTTATGCGTGTACGTAACTTTTTGTAGGAGGAGTAGCATTTTAAAATCCTTAAAAAATGTGTCCTTAAAAAATTAAATGCCTAGCTTTTTATGAAATTTGAGCACAAAATTTGTTTTACATCGTATACACACATAGGAGGCAACCAAAAGTTTTTGAAAATCCTTAAATTAAAAATGTTTGCTTAAATCGTACCATGAAAGCAAGATATCAAATGTTTCGAACAAAATAAAATATACATAGCAATCAAAAAATTATATTTTGAATTACATGCTTAAACCTTGTTATGGTTTTATAGCAATTGCATATTCGCTTGAAGTGGCTCCCACACAGCGCGGCACTAATAAAATTAATTTTTAGTGGAACCTTCTTCTCTAAAAAAATATGATAAGCAAAGAATAAAAATAAATACATATTAGTAGTTTAGTCAATCAGTTTTGTGTGGTGTAATTGGAAACACTAATCTATGTACAAATTAAACCCGCAATCATTACACCAGTTTCGTGTTTCCTTCTATATCATTTTTTTCATTTGCATCCTTTTTTGAATAGCAAATTTTGCACTGTCTTGTAAGCTTACGTTTTGCAGGAGTAGGAGGAATATGAGTATTAAACTTCGTTCTCTAAGACGGGTATGACAACTAACTTTGCACTGTCTTTTAAGCTTAAGTTTCACAAGAGTAGGAGGAATATGGGACATAAAATGTCTACTGTTGATGGGTTAATCATTGAAGTATCTTAATACAGCTAAGACCATCTATTGAATTTAGTTCAAATTTACTTTTCCCGATGTTGATTCGGTTCTGATAAAGAGATAAAGCCGAAATAAACTTCTCCCGATTTGTATTAGGGTACAACAAAATGAAGCACTCAAAAAAGTATCCCGTATAATTTTCGGGTGTCGCATTTTGGAGCACAAGCACCGTGCCCGAGATAATCTCGACCATGACAGTTAAGAGATTAATAAGACAAATCATAATTAAAAAGTGACATTTAGGTGCAATCATTATTTTAAGTAAGTGATTTATCCATAAAAAGAAAAGTGCAATATTTAATCTTATTAAAAATGTTTTTGACATTAATGTTAAATTTATGAACCAAGAACTTTTGCTAACATCATTAATAATATACAAACTATGACACTTTCATGTGAAAATAATCATTAAACTATCATTTAGAACCACTTTTTTCTTTCTGTTGTGAACAGGCATGAAATATTTACATACTTGATAAGAAAGTCTTTTTTAAAATTATGTATTCACTAATTCATTAAAATTTTATCTGTCTCATATTTTTTCAGTTCAATTATTCCCGAAAATTCATTTAATTATTTAAAGTACAATAACATCATTATTATAAATATATGCTTCACATATTGTGTTCAGTAATTTATAAATGTGTTATATCAATATAATTATATAATTATAAAATACATTAAGGCCAAATGAGCATATAATATTAAACTGTTTAATAAAGTAATTTTGCCACCATTATCTTTTTTTTTATATTCAAAATAACTTTAATGAAGATAGTTCAACATTCTGACAATCACATAAATTAAAACATCGTAATTCGGTGTTATGCGCAATTTTCTTATTTTATTGAACTATGGATATGCGGTGGTTAATATTTATATTATACATAAACTTATTAGGAATATCACCATGTATTAAAACAATGCAATATTTTACTTTACTAAAGGTAAACAAATTTAGAAGTTTAAAGTATAAATTTAATTTAAATCTTTATCTTTGATTTATATTTGTAACAACAACAAAAAGTTTTTATCGTCCATCCTTACAATTATTAGCCGGTCACTTCCCATGCAGGGTATGTCATACCCACCGCCTAACTTTTTCAAGACTTCACTTAAATCTTTTTCGGAAAATGAATAGTTTCTCGTGTAGCTGACTTTAAGGTCAGATCCTTTGATGGGTCTTAGCTGATAGGATAGTTCTAAACGTATATTTTTGGATACCGCCTTTTCAGGTACGTCATACCTTGCGAGGGAATCACCGTTACTGTTCTAAATGCATAAGCATGTTTTAAAAATAATCCGATGATGAAGAGAATAATAGAAAGTATGATTCATCTACTGAAATATATCCACATAGTTAAACTGAGGGAGCAATTATCGTCCTGGATAAAACTGACCCCATCATATTCAATGGCTAGAAAACGCAATAGTTAACCTTTTACAATATTTTTTGGGTTGTTGAACGTTGCAACAAAAAATGCACAAATCATTTTGTTAAGTACTCAGGAACCGCATACTAAACATTGAACCAGACGCTTATTTCTCAGATGTTTTGGATTTCGATTTATAGAAAGATGTAAAAAAAAATGTAAAAACCAGCAAGCTATGCTTCTACGAAATTTTTTTAAAAGAACCAGTCAAAACATTGCACTCACTCGCGATGAAGAGTAAATGAGTTTATAAACAATGTACTGAATGCCCTAGTAAAAAAAAAGAGAAAACTAAATTTACGTGCAAATGTGTTATAAACATATTGTATTTCCCTACTTTTTTTCCTTTTTCACTCTTGTATACAAATTTTAGGGGTAAAAGCAGAATGTAAACAGCCTTGGGTATGAGATACCTTGCGCGTGAAGTTCGTTTTTCGGCGCGTGAAGTGCCCCGTTATATGTTGATCCTAAACCAATGATTGTCAAACCGTTAATCACGACCTACTACTAACTCACGGGACATTTTCGGGAATTCTTGTAAGAACTACGGTTGGCTAACCTTGATTCGTTTACTGAGCTGACACTGACCACAACAACTGTTTGTTTTTTCAGAGGAAACTGTGATTGTCAGACTATTGTAGTTGATCGTATGCGCGTGAGGTTGAACATGTTATGTTTGTTGTGTGTACTACACACTTACCAACATGGAGAGTTTGATTCACACATTTATACAAAGCTAAGTCTGTTATAATGATGGCGTGTTCAAACAAAAAAAATATACTTATCATTTATATTTGGAACGAAAAACCAATTACCGCATTTACTCGAATCTAAGCCGCACTATTTTTCCAGTATAAATGCTACTGAAAATCAGGTGCGGCTTAGAATTGAAGCCAAACATTTGTTGGATGGAGGGAATAGAGTTTTCATCCTTTTTAAAAAGAAAAATGAAATGGTACAATCTGCCCACTTGCATTGATGTCCATTCCGAAGTTTGTCTTCAGCATTTAGTTTATGACAAACATCAATATCTGCTCGCATTTAGGGAATTTTTTGTATACGCTTTCTTTTAATCACCTAAACATCAAACATATCGTTAGTAGCATCAACCTAGTTCACAATAACGCAAGTATGAAAAGGGAGTAAATTTTGTATGCAGAAAGATATGGATACAGATCTGAAAATTTGACTTGGATGAAACAAAGATAAGTCAATGGCTAAAAAATGTTGCATATAACAAATGCATTGGATGGTACGGAAGACTACTATATGTTGGAAAATGGCATCGGCACCGGAACCAATTCCGATGTCAGCTGTGACAATCATTTTTGAAACATAATACTGATGGTTAGAGTAATCACAGATTCATGTATGTATTTGAAAGTTTTTCATGCTGGTAAAATAAATAAATTATTAACTTCTTATTATTTCTCATTATTGCTTTTTTAAAATTTCTCAAGTATCGGTTGTTAATGAGCCTTTTACACATTTTTTTTAAATTCTCAAAAACGTGTAGAGAATTAAATGCGGCTTAAAATCGATGAAAATTTTTTCACAAAAAACCCTTTTGAGAACTTGCTGTGCGGCTTCGATTCGAGTAAGTACGGTGATTCCCTCTCCAGGTGAACACAAGTCCTTTGCCAGTATGAAACAAACCTTTGACAAGCAAAAATCTTGGATATTTCCTACCAACAACAAACGGTAACGGTACTTTGAAATTATTTCAGATTTGAGAAGTGAGTTTTTCAAACACTTCCAAGATTTAAAAAGGATTTCAATTGTAGCACAACTTGTCAAATCGCCTTTTAAAGAGATAGATTCGAAGGTTCAATATTTGTGTCATGGATCATTTTGATTTTCAAAAAAAATAATGCTACAGTGGAGCGGGAATTTATTGATTTTATAACTGATTTTGTAATGAGGGACTATTCCTCATTTTCTCTAACCCCCCTCCCCCCTTGTGTACTCTCGGACCCGCTAGATGCGTGGAGGAACTAATTGATCAGACGACGTGATTCACTAAAATTGTTTTATTGTAATAATATTCAACACAGACACAAAAAAATCCAATTAAGATAGTTTTGATCAATAACTAGAGCTCGAAGGTGAGACCAGTTAGCATGGGGATAATATTTACAGACATTCAATTAATTTCTACGTTAACTTATACAATCTCGTTTCTAACTTAGACGCGCACTAACAATTTACTCCCTAACTTCTATTTAAATATAAGAAGCACAGAACCTGAACTCTTGTACTTCAAAAATCCTATAGATGAGGTCTTGTACACTAAAGATTGGCTTGTGATCACCATGCATCCGAGTGATCCTCACTTTGGTAATCTTCAATTCTCCCTTTAACAATCTTAGTATTTCACTTTAACAATCTTAGATTCTCACTTCACTAACTCTCACTGCTCGCGAGAATGCAGAATTTATATAATAAACTTAATTTGCATAATCACGTTTTCTTACCTTCGGTGAAAGTTGGTTGAAATAATTATTTCCCTTAAAGAATCCCGAAGAAGTTAGTAGAGCCGCGTATAGATCCATCACAATTTATCTGTAAAATAGCTATTTTTAAACTATAAAAGTATTTAGCCTCTAGTTCCTTAGGAAAAATACCCAATTTGCTAAGCTTTGCACATCTGTATGAAATTTTCTTCCAATATCAAATTTACTAAAAGTAAGAAAATAGAAATAGATCCTTAACGGACATTGTAGCGACTAATTTCGAAGGGAAGCTCTTATTACTTCCCCAACATTAAAAATCTTGTTGATGATAAAGAACTGTTCCATCTTTCTCATTAAAGTTATTGTCTGATAAAAAAAAATCTGATTTTGTATTTGCTATTTATTACTAAGTACATTTCAATTTCTTTTTTATGTACAAGTGAATTTCAGTTTGTTTTTGTTACATACATTTGATTAAAAAAAGACTTCATATTTACCAGAAATTTAAGTTTATATACAATAAACAAATGAGATATTTTTTTATTTAAACGTTAACAGTTCTGTTAGTTGGCCATTCACTGTAGGATTTTAAAAAAAAGTATGGTAGTTCAGAAACTTCATAAGCATGGCAATCATTCATTTGAATTTATCGTCATTTTGAAGTAAAATGAAAGGGTTACTTTAATTTTAATTAATTTATTATAATGCATGCATTTTTTGTAATGATCCATATTATTTGGTTTAATAGGTATGCCATAAATATTAATGTAATTTTTATTCTAAAAAAATATCTGCTCTTGCAATATTTTAAATGCCCAAAATTATGATTGAAAAACTTTTTGAAGGCTCCTTCAAATGCGCAAAACTTTTATAAGCATAATTCCCATAAGTTATTTAACTAGCACATCCTCTTTTCATTAATTAGCTCAGTTTGTCTCATTTATGTCATCCACTATACAAAAGTATACCGATATAATAAAATTTTATATTGCCAAATAGTTTTGTAAGGAGTAAAAACATTAAAATTTGCTCCAATCAAGTAGCCTCAACAAGTTAAGTTTCCAAATAATGTAAAATACTCGGTACTTAATTACTATTGTAACACTGTCAACGTTCAAGGTAACTCGTCAAGTTGGAAACCCAGATTTCGCTTACGTCGTACGCATTATATGGCAACATTGTGCTTTGTTTCGTACAATTACATTAATACGGTTTCGATAACATTTAAGTATCATATACCATTTAGCAAAATTGCTATTAATAACTACGACATCATCAAAAATGTCACAGAATCAAATAATTGCTCCTCGTAATTAATTACACTACGTAACAACAATATTAACTTAAAAAATAACAATAGTAAACCCAAATGTACAATACAACAAAAAATTAACACAATAAAAGCAAAATCGTTCGTTTTATCATTCGATTATTATTTAAATCTACTTTATCGGTATACCCATGAACAATGATTGGCTAAGGAAAAACCTAATTATATGTCAATTTTCGACTAAAAAATATATTACAATAAGTTTAATAATTCATGAATTCGAATGGTTAAATTTAATATCATAAAGATACAATTTTGTCAATGTACATCATTCTTTTCTGTTTTTCCTTTATGTTACAACAACAGAGATATCATTGTTCGTTTTTGCATATTTTTATAGTTTTCATTTGATTTTTCTTTTTTCTGTGTGTTTACTTTTACATCGTATTATACATTTTTTTTCAATTCTCTGTTCTTAGTTACTTAAATAATCTATTCGTTATAATTTATTTTCTATTGTTCTATTCATTAACATGATTTTCATAATGTGAATCTTTATTTTTAATTCTTATTTTATTTTCGGTCTCTTGAATTGTATCATTATTCTTGATCGATTGTGATTAAGAGATTTCGTTTTGTTGACTGAATGTTTCTATATTCTTATAAACAAACTGTAATCGTACTGAAGTTTTAGAGATTACATATATTGTTGTTCTAATTCTGTTATTAAATTATGTTTTTACTCTTATTATGTTGCCATTGTTCTCTGTTTTTAATTCGTACATAATTAACTTGGCTGTCATAAATGAATGACAAGTACTGCCACTTGACTGTTTTTTGTTTTTGTTTTTTTTTGCTTTACTACTTATTTAACATGTTACAAATAGGTAATGGTAGTAGCACTATCTTTTCGTACAAGCATGAAACAAATTATGATCATAGGGACTAAAATGGTTTGTCTACACTCAAATGTATATTAAAATAATTTTTGTGCATTTTCAATAATTTAGTGTGAAATATTTTAGGATAATTTTTTTCTGACACTTCGTTTTTTTGTAAGCAACATTTATTCAGTGCTAGCTTTTATACTTGTTTTGTATATATTGCATACAATATTTTGAATTTTCTATTATTATAAGCAGTTTTTATAACAGGGTATACAAATGTTAGGGGGGGGGATATAACTAGTGGATATATGAAAAATGATTTAAACTCATAATAAGAACTCAAATATCATCATCATAATGACTAATATTAGAAAAGAATATCCTGGAATAAATAAAAATTTTAGATATTATGGTTGTTACTATAAGAAAGACACTTTAAGTAAAGGGAAAAAAACTACAAGAGGTATAGTTGAATAACTCCTGTTACAACAAACCTTATAGAATCAAATAATTCTTCCAAAAAAAATCCTAGCTATAAAAACGAAAAGACTGTAAATGCAAAAAATCTCAATGTATTATCCTTAAAACTTTTCATTTAGTGATACGTTAGCTTTGTCATTAACGAAACCTCTAATAATTCATTAATGGCCATTGAAACTGAAACAACAGGAAAAAAATTAAACTTAACTTATTGCTCTCTATATGTGAGCATATCGAGTTTCGATTATTTAGGCATTCTCTCGACTCCTTGTGGCATATAATACAAATTCACTGGTCTTGTGTTTAAGGATATTATCCCCACCATGTCAGACTCTCTCTCTTGTGATTTAAAGTGACTGACCTACAGATGATTTATCTTCTGCATAAAGACCTTGCTCGTTAAGTCTTCAATAAACAGTATACCTTGAAATTCATGTACCGGAAACAGTGGATTGTTGATATATGAGATCAGTAATAATCATCATCTTATTGTGTATCACAGTTAAAGCCAAATGACAGTTATTCTGGCTTCTTATGGCTTTCAGGCGCTCTACAACTGCACTTTTAGGTATTGTTCCCAACTTCTTTAATAGTTTCAAAATCTGGACATCATATGTGGGGGCCAATTTAGCCATCTTGCATGTATCCACTTGGGAATGACCTATCTCCTACCTTCTAACAGTTATCCATCAAAATCAATCTCCTAGACATTGTACTTTCGTCATTGTTTGCAATAGTTTCAAAGCAATCATGGAACTTCAGAAATATGAGCAAATTTAAAACCGCACAAAGTAGAGTTTCAAGTACTTGTCTTTTCAGTTTGCTTAATTTGCATGCAACAAAAATGAGTGGTTGGTTAATGTGGTTGGTATAAGCTATTAATTGTTTTTCTTTCTTATATTTGTCAATTTTCATTAAAAATTGTTCAGCAATTTTTCAAAAAAAATATGAAAATGAGTTTGCTTTTTAACTTTTGCATATCGATCTATATCTTTTACTGTGTTATCTTTAAAAAACCTCTATTTCTAGGAATTGCAAGTAGGTGGCCAGAATATCTCCTGCGTTAAACTTCATGGCGGTTGAATCATGCCCTGGTTAATACCCAATTATTTTTCATGGATATATCTATTCCATAGTAGACATGATGGAATTTAATTTGTTGAAAGGAAACGGTTGAAATATTGTTTGCTTTACACTCTACGCCATTTTTGTCAACAAATCTTTAAAAAAAAAACTCAACCACACTCAAAACTCTACCTCTCAAACCAAAATCTATAATTTCTCTCAAACGACTAAAAACATTCCAGTCAATCTACAAAGTGATTTTTTAAATATTGTCTGTTACTAATTACTAAAAATGATTTTTTTGGATTAGGATGTCGCATGGATGCGATGTGTAATAGTCAAAAGAGGCACAACTATTTTTTCAAATCCTACTATTAACTCACTCTCTCTCTCTATATTTTTATATTTATCTTGTCCATATTGTCAATCGTTAATTAAATACTTTCTATTCACCAATCAAGTTGAAATATTTTTTTAAACTTGTAGTAAATGACACTTGAAGTTAATAAAGTTTTTTCAAACATTGATTAATTAATTAAATTTAATTTAATCAATTGCCGGTTTTCAAAGGCAACTTAAATTCGTCTCCATTGTTGTAACAATGTAGACACACACAAATCAGGTTCTTTTTTCAATTCCTACTATTTTAGATCACTCTCTCCCTATATATATATATCTTGTTCCAATTCTCAATCGTTAATAAAGTAATTTCTAATCATCCATTTAAAGTAGGAATTGACTTTAAAAAAAATTCTTATATTACTTGATAACTCTTAATTTTAATTCTCAAATGCACTTAATTGTTATCGTCTATTAAGTATCTTAGTGCAAAACATGACCTTACATTCCAATTCCTACTTATTGCTTCAGTTTCCCATGATTCAGGCTTTTTTTTATAAAGTATGACAAAAACCTGAATTAATTTAGAGTGTATTTTAGAACTTAGATATGCAAAGTGTTTTCAGCCATATCTATCTTGTTCCAAAGCTTGTAATCTGCAATTGTTAGAAAAGGATATAAAATGTATAAGAATATATAACACAAAACATATTTTACCAGAGAGCTAAGAAATCGGCTCTTACCTTAACTATACCTTCACTCAATCATACCTTTATAGCCTCCTCAATATTTACAGCGACAATACCACAAATTATCGCAGATGTTGCCTATTGTGCCATAAAGATATCCTTTATCCGTAATCTAGTGCATTGTTTGTTACTGCTTCAAAGATTATTTGCTATGGTCTAACAACCTCTATTTCTTTCCTTTTGATTTACTGTACGATGCAACTCAGCTCCATCAGAACTATTCCCTTATAGGATTTTTAATAAATAATATGAATGTAATATATATATCTCCCCCAAGAAGGAAACTGCATAGCATGATTCCATTAAAAAAACATAAAAAGGCTGGTGCATTTGATGCTTTTTGCAACACATTGATGTGATTGATTCTTCGACTTATGATTACAAAAATAAATAAGTAAATATTGCAAGTAAAGGTATGTGACTTCATTGATGCAGGCGAAGGATTTCCCGAACTGATGCAGATATTTCTTCGTTATTTGTGGTATTTACATTAGTAAATGTTTGTAGATGGCGTCATAGTTAAAGTTAGCAATACATTCTTCTCGAATTACTGATAGTTGGTTCAAATTGAATGTATGTGCCCTAGTAGTTGATTTAGATTAATTATATTAGACTCGATAGAAAAAGATTTTCGGTAAGTTATGTTCTTTATACTGCATTAATGTGCGTATCATTATGTAGCTAACTAAGAACAATTTTACTATAATGATTTTTGTTAGATTGAATGATTGTTAGATTATTGTACGTTTATACAAGTGCTATTATTAGACTTACCAATTTTTTAAGACTTGGTTTTTTCTACAATATTTCTTGCACTATTATGTAGAAACTACCTGCTGTTGGGGATGTTTAGGATCCTATAAAGCAAGCTTAACCACATTTATGCACCCTAAGTCGGTAACAGCTCTAGAAAAAATAATAGTTTTCCATTTTGGTCAATTGGATTTTTATATGTTTACTTATATTTTGGTTCGTTGTTCTTGGTTATAAAATCCATTATTTGTTCATTTTTTGTAGGGTATTCACCATGATTATAAGAGGATTATAAGAAATTAAGAGATAAAGCCCAACTACGTAATAAAATAAAAATTGAACAAAAGTAGTATAACTGAGTTTATTAGTACTTTACGAAATATATTATATATTTAATTATATTAAATTTAGAAGTCTAGGCACAATATTAGAGATAGAATAGTAAGTGCTATTTTGTCATTGTACTCAAACTAATGATGGGTAATAATCCCAGAACGTAAACATTGCCTTAACTGTTTAGTTCTAGTCTTTTTATATACAAATACATAAACTAAATAGTATTAATTTAATAACGTTTACCCAATTTTAGAATTGCTTTTCTGAACAAATACAAAGCAATACATTAATGGAATGACCAGTTATGAAGAGATTAATATTTCATTACGAATATTATTTAATTTGTCGATATCAATTTTATTTAAAATGGTATTACTTAAATGTATCAGATTCTGAAAGTGTTAACAACATTTACAAGTTACTCTAAATTTTCTGCATCATTTTTTGTGGAGAATTTAATGAAACGAAATCAGTTCTGTGAATGGATTTCTTTTTTGTAATTTTTTCCATAATAAGTAGATAATTATCATAAATGTTTGACGAAACTGATATAGGGTCTATCCCAATAGTTTTCGGAATGATTTTTTGCAGTTGGCAACGCTGGCTGGCTGAGGGGCCAGTGCTTCAAATGGAGAAGCTGGAGAGGGAGGGGTCTAAACTTTGGAACGAGTCCGGTGTCAGTCACCTGTGGGCAGTTGTAGAGGTAGTATTACACTCCAAGCAGATATATCAACTGCACCTTCAATGAGCAAAAAAGGGAGCAGTTATTAGAGCAGCTATGTGGAGTCAAGTTTTTTGTGCGAAACTGGAGAGAAAAAAGGTTGGAGGCGCTTGAAATGCTTTGTAAAATCGACAGTGACCGGGCAATGAATCGAATTCAAACTGCTGGGGACGAGAATAAATCCAAAGTTAAGTTGCCCGTTTTTGGCAACTGTAGTTACAAAACTTTGTCAATGATATCGAGAATTCAGTCTAATTCACAATTCAGTCTAATTCAGTGCTTGCGAACTAGAGTATCTGGTGTCAATAACGTACGCGGGTGAGGCATACTTTATTTGCTAGTTCAAATTTTCGTTACGAACCCCAATTACGATGTCTACAACATAAAATCTTTCTGTACTGAGACGCTAGCGAACAACGCTTCACGCTGCCATTACGAAGTTGTCGACAAAATTGAATGAACACAAACCGATATAGAATTCCACACTGGTCGATTACAAGTTAAAATAAATGAATGACAACGGGAGTTCTTCATAGACAACGACGACTCTGGACGCCGTCAAAATCATAAAAGGAAGAGTCGGAACGAAAAGTGTGTCAAGTTTTGGACAAGGACCGACGAATAAGCGTATGGATGTTTGCAGAGGAGTGTGGAAGATATTTTCAAATTAGGAGAATCTGCGTGAAAATTTTGTCAAACCATGGCAACTCTTCAAGCCACACTATGCTTATTCTCTCGGAATTGCTCTCAAAAATTGGTACGGCATTTCTACCCCGCCTCCAGTATGGATCAGTTCACTTCTTTTTTGTTCAGAACCCTGAAAGAAACTTGGCATAGGACGCTGAAAGTGATAAAAGCAGCTTTGACGACCCCTCTGAAGAAGATTCCCGTTGACGATTTCCAGGGCATTTCAGTGATTGAGTGAAGCGTTGGCAACAGTGAATCGAATCAGGGGAGAATACTTTCAAAAGTTCTGAAAAGATTGCAAATTTATATTGAATCAATGGTTTAAAAAATCATTCCGGTAACTTTGGTGACGGAACTAACTGTATTGCTCTATTATTTGTTCAAATAAAAATGTTTTAATCATTAAATAGCTGATAGAAAAAATTATCACGGAATGCGGTTTTTTGGCTGTAGTATTTAAGTACAAATTAATTTATGCAATCTTCTAATATTCACTCAAACATTTATTTAAGCAACTTTTAATGTTAATGAGACATAGAAAATCCCGATAGACTTATATCATGAAGAAGCATATCCTTTCTCAAATGTCACAGTTTTTGATACAGATTTAATTTGTAGCATCAAATCATGGAGCTCAATCTAATGTTAAAGAAATATTTTCCATGTCACCCTCAAACTGATCAAAGTATAATTTATATTAGTTTTCGTTGAGCACTTGATTTATAAAAATGTATTGTCTAGTGAACTTAATGTAGTAAATGTTGATACTACGAAAACACAATAATCTTAATGTGAGAGAATATAGTTAGCCGTTAATTATAACTCTGATATGTTTGGTTAAAGAAATAGTTAAAAGAAAAATGAAGCCTATTAAAATTTCTCAAGGGAACCAGAACATCATACATATTGAAAAGAATCGATTTTTGAAGTTTAGTATTAAAAAATAGTACATATTTTTTTAATCTAAAAAGGTATAATATGTTCGTTGATAAAATGAACTTAAAATATGAAAAAAAGTATTTGATAAGATGTAAAAAAACGTTTATAAATATGTTTCGTTTTTTCACTTTTTCACTAAAGCTTTTTTTGCTTTTAGGTTCACTTAAAAAAACTATTGCACTATAGAATTCCAAATTTTATATACTTCTTTATAGGATGTAGGAATCTGTGCATATAGTGAACCTGTTTTTTAGTCGAAGTAGTACATAGTTTCATAAAAAATAGTTTAATGTGTGAAGAAGTTTCTTAAAAAAATTGAAAATTACACGGTTTTTTAATTTAAATATATTTTTTAAAAAATAGTTTCACTATATTTTGTGTATTGTTTTATTTATGGGCAAAAGTTATATTACATATATAAGAGATACTTTTTTAAAAAAAATAGTACCTAAGCAAAAGCAAGTATTATGAGATCTCAAAAATTACGACCAACTCAAATTAAACAGAAAAAAATTAAGTAAAAAATTACTTTTGTATATCTATAGAATGAATGAAATATCTTTGTTAAGGTCACACAAAAAACTAAGCTCTATTGGAAATTTTTAAAGATATATGTCCCATAAACAAATAGTCTTATTTTTTGGCATTTTACTATTTCTAGCATGTCCTTAAATGTGATCACTTAATACTTCGTGTAACACGAATTATAGTTTTTATAGTCAAATGTTATAGTCACACTAACCATTCAGTTAATAACAATTCTACCTAACGCCATTAATTATTACCTCAATTTGCAATATAATACGATGTCAATTACGAGGGTTACAGTTAAACTCTCATTTAAGTGAATAATGAATTTTCAATCAGACAGATAAGCTAATATCAATAATTAGTTTATTATAAATCTAAACCAACTGGCTTATAAGGGAGTAACGTAATTGATTAAACTTTCAAAATGCTGATAATTGATATATATGATAATGAGTTAATTCGCTATTTATTGAATAAGGGGAGCAATTATTGGGATGTATTTAATAAATAGAAATGTTTTACTTAATAGGTACAGAAGTATTCGATCGAATATGACTAAAATTCTTCCTTAGTTTAAAATTTAACCTAAAATAATTACAGTAATCATGTTGCATTTTAGTCTAATTTGCTTTACACATGAGTGCTATTATTATAGTTATAGAATAAGTATTAATATATAGTAATCGACACAAAAAATACTTATATTTCCTACGATACCGTTAGTTAAACTGCAGTTTACTATAACTTAAAAAACCATAATTTAAAGAATTAGAAATAGTAAAACCGTAATGAATGCATTACAGAGTCTCTGAGTATAATTTAAATAAATAAGGTTTTAAGATACCGAATTCACAATTCTTGTAAAAATTAATTTCTAAAATGTTCTGTTGAGTAAAAATAGTTAATGTATTTTAATTTAATTATTTTTTAGCTTCTTTCAAAAGAAAAATAATTCTATTTTACTTTAGGAATACAATAAAATTTCTAAAATTATGCTCAAAACTTATTCTAAATATTTCAAAAGAAATTATTTAGTCCTTAAGGGGAACTAGTATGGTTTACATAAAATTTTTTAATTTAATTATTGCATAATTTTTTTTTGATTTCCTCCTATGTGTATGTATGATGTAAAACCGATTTTGTGCTCAAAATTTTATAAATTGCTAATCATTTAATTTTTTTAAGGGAAACTTATGAAATGATTTTAAAATGCTTCTCCTCTTACAAAAATTGACTTACATATAATAAGTTTGATTTACTAGTACATTCAACTATGTATAACAAAATCTGTTATTGTTTTTGTGATTACATGATTGACATTTGTACAATACTTCTTTTTATGAGAGCTTATTGAAAATTCGTTTAAAAATGTTAAATTCTATTCAAATATTTTTTTAAAAAATTATGTGTTGCTTTGATTTAAAAATCCATACCAACTTTTATTCCATGAACTAATAGCAACAAGTATAAAAAATTTCCAAGTATTAAGCACAAAAGGAAAAAAGTCTTATCATTTTAAATGAAAACAAACTAGTTCTCTTATCTTTCTGAGATAAGACAGTTTAAAATTTTGATTTGCCTTTGGAATGTGAAATTGGAAAAAAAAACCGTAAAAAGTATCATAACTCAACGTTTTTCTAAACTTAGAGCAATCAAATTTGTGAGTTTGTATCAAAGTGTATAAAATGTAATTTAGATTTTAAAAAATTAGATTTGATTTTTTTGACCGATTTTTGTCAATTGAATCGCATTGTGTCCCCTTAAAATCATTTACTATGACATTATAATTAAAAACTAAATTAACTTGAACTGTAATTTTTAACTTGATTCCATTCATAAAAAGGTTTCCTTTTTTTAAATAATAAAACTACCCATATATGTGTGTTACACACTATAGGAAGCTTGAATATGTGTAAAAAGAACAAAATTAATTGATATGTAATGTGTACAATAATTTTCAGAGTAACATTATAAATTGAACTGCGATATAATTTTTTAACTTTTTAAAAAATAGATATGTAATGGACAATTGAGGACTTATTTACATGATTTTCTTTACATATGGTCTTTAAATATTTCTCTCTAATTTGCTTTCTGAGAAAAATATTATCGGTTGAGATTCATAAACGTCAATTACCTAGATGAACAGTCTTTTTGTCATAGAAAGAAAAAAAAGCTCCCCTCCCTTCTCAAACACTTTCTTAGTCACAACGTCCCCACAGCTCAGAAAAAGAACAGTTTACCTGTTCACCATTATTTGCCGTCATAATGTCAGCCATTGACAAAATAATGAGGCAGCATAGAGGAAAATCTCCTCCTAAAAGGTCTTCTCAAAAAGCTAGCCGTATTTTGAAAGAGATTAAATGTAACCTACTTTTTAATTAATGTTTACGTTCCTATTTCTCACTGTGTGTTTTATTTCTTACAATGAAACAATACATACAAGGAATATGAAGCAATTAATTTGTTTTAACAATCAATTCATTAAAAAAATAAAGTAGATATTGATTTATATAAACATCCAAAAAATATCACATATTTACGAAATAAACCACATATAGTTTCACTCACTGCCATCCATCTAGGATATAGAACAACTCAAGAACCAAGTACAATTATTTTATAATTATTATCTTTTAAATTTTATTCTTATATTTTTAGTCTAATTCTTGCCTAAACTTAAAATGAGGAGGGTTGCACTACAATATCTAGCACCTGCAATGAAAATCTCATTAAAAAAATGGATATCAGAGAATGTATTTTGATTTCAAGAAAAAGCATACACATACATACCTATCAACATAAAAGTAATATTTATTTATACCTGTACCCTTTCCGAGAATTTGAAATAATACAAATATATACTAATTTCTCAATTTAAGCGTTTATTTGCATTACTACAGCAGGGAAAAAATTAATTTACTCAAATGTAAATGGTTTCTAAGTTTAACATACAGAAGTATTATAACAAAGAATATAGCCTTATATCTGCCTGGTTGAATTCCTTGCCAGACAGCTAGAATGAACACATCATTGAAGCAATATAGTATGACAGTGGGTTAAATATTTAGTTAGGAAATGAATTTATTGAGGAATGCTTGTTTGTTGCTGAGAAAAAAATGTTATTAGTTTTTAAGTTCAAAAGAAATTACTCCAAGTGAAATTACATGGTAACTGGTGGTGCTTTTCGAATCATGTGTAAAGTTATGAAATTAGGAATACATTTGAAACTCAGATTTCGATAGCGGCAGAACACATTTAAAAAAAACAAGTAAAGGCTTTCCACTGATAGTTAATAAAACATCTTCTATATACTTCGTACCTTAAACTAAATGATTTAAGAAATATATATCAGTGTTTGCTGTTTCAGGTAAGACTGTTCTTTTTGTCTTTAATGCACATATGGCGAAGTATAAAGTTACTCAAATTCCTCTACTTGTTATTTTGCATTAAATTCTAAATTTTGCAAGGTCTGTTCAAAAAAGTATCTGACCTTCGACCAGAAAAAAAATATAGTCGTTTTTAGTGGACTGGGATCCTAGTTAAATTCAAATTAGGGCACCCTTTGCACTTTCACTCATTTAGCTCATCATTCCTTCCACATTCGAAAACATTTTTGGACGGTTTTCTTTTGGAATAAGGTTGAACTCAACTGTCACGTTCCGCCTATTTCATCTCTTACTCTAAAAATGGGATTCTTGAAAATGGCATTTTCATTTTCAGGAACAGACGAAAAGTCGCAGGAATCCAGGTTCAATGCTGATAGTGTCCAGTAGGTTACTGTGTAATTGCAAGAACGAATTTTTTTCTGTTCCATGGACAGAAGCTTGGGAACAAATTAAGCATTCACTCTTCTTATGATCACATAAATTGCACGTGGAGAACCTGTACTGATTTCAACTTATCCAACAGAATCTCCTACAGTTAAGCGACTTTCTTTCATTAACAGATCTTTCCTCCTTTTCAATATATGTTGTATTCGAGCGGTTTGTGGACTTCTTAGAACGCCTGTCACACTCTAACAACATGCGGACACTTTTGAATCAATTAAACCCTACTCAATTTGTTGTAAACCTGATAGCATCATCTCCAAACAATTACTGAATATTAGGAATAGTTCCTTAAAAAATAACCAAGCTTTTTGACGGAACAAAGTATCTGCTCAGGTCGTTCAGTCATCTTAAGAGAAATAAAAATACACCAAGCACATTTTATAAACACCGACATCACCAGAAGGCAAGGAAAAAATGCAAGCATGTGCATTAAAGCTGTCACCTCCCACTGTGCACAGTGGCGTCACCTTAGAATCTGTATTGAGCATGGGAAAATTCAAGGCCAGACAGTTTTTGAACAGACCTTGTATATTTAAAAGGAGCAAAGAGCTATACTTTTTACTTAAATCTAAATAGTAATGTAAGCAATTTCTTTTTCTCCATGCGTATTAATAACAAGAACAGTATACGTTAACAAGGTTCCAATTAAAGCATAAAATCGTGCTTCTTCCAAGATGAATCACATTCCATCCAGTGAGTACAAAATCTGGTTCATTCATTAAATCCATTTTTGAGATGTAACTGCTCCTCGGAGTACTTGCAAAGAAGTTTCAGGTGTGTTTTATAGTGAAATATTTCTTTGAATTTTCTCATTTCGATCGACACAGTACCTGCAGCCCAAAGAAT
>BMAO01001308.1:0-20985 GCA_019973975.1 Trichonephila clavata
ACTATACTCAGAATCATCTTTTATACTCAAATTGCTTATATTTTCAAAGATCGCAGTTCATTTGAAAGTTAAATCAGATATTTCATGAAAATCAAGGTTTTTACCTCTACATTTTTTCAAATCCACTTTCCATCGAAAGCAGAAATTTACCTACATGATAAGAGAATTTTTTTTTAAATTTTTCATCGACTTCGAAGCATGTTGCAGTAAAAAAAAGTTCTAACGAACATTGAGAGAGAGATATGGGAGAGAAAATCTAATATGATGAGAGTAATTAAAGGAAAAGTGCTCAATAAATGCCTGCGTTTACGATATCACATCTTCACTCTAAATTATTGATGTTCATTAAACCTTTCAAAGTTTCGTTCTTACACTATATTTAGTTAAAAGATAGTTTTCTTTTGTTAAATATTGGTCTTCATGGTTGAGTTAATTTATTCTGTTTATGTGCGCGAAGAATTCGATTTAAGAAAAGTAATATTAAATAAAAGAAATATTGGAAAAAGAAAACTGTGGCTCAAGAATTTACCCTAAATGCGGAGATAAAAACCAAAAATTTTGTCATACTTTTATTACGCATTTAGAAATGTGTTTGAAACCAGTACTAAAACATTCGATATGCATCAGAGATTTGGGCATTGACTTTACAAATGAGGAAGCTTTGGAGATTTTTCGAGAGAAAGATTTTACGTTACATTCTTGGTGGATCCAAGTGAATGGATCATGTAGAAGAATATCTAATTTAAAACTCTATAAAAATTTACAAACAACCTGTTATTATAAAATTCTTCTGGTTACAGAGACTTAAATGGACTGGTCATCTGGCTAGAATATATGAAGATCGTTGCTGCAAGAAAACTTTTCTTGGCAAAAGAGCCCATGGGAAATAGACTTGGATCAGAACCCTCTAAGATGAATTGATTGTGTCGAAAAACTATCTCAAAATTTTAAAGATCAAAAACTGGAAAGTAGTTGCCAAAAGTAGAGAGGCCTGGAAAAGATTCTGGAAAGGCAGGGCTTACCCAGGACTGTTAAGCTATTGAAGCAGAAGAAAGCCAATAGAAGATTACTTTGCACACAAAAACGGGAAGATGTATGTTAAATAATTATTATTACTAATACTGTACTCTAGATATAGCAAAAAAGTGTAAAAATAAGAATGAAAATTAATATTAAGATAAGAGCAAAATGGAAAAAAAGGTTTTCTACAAGAGTTTATACTGTTTTTACTTCTTGTAGATTTTAATCGAGTTTTATAATTCACTTGTAAATGAGTGTGCTTTTTTTTTCTTTTGTTACAATAAATATATTTCATTCCATTATAGAATGATTGAGAATTTAAGATACATAATGAATCTATTTAGAAAAAACACAGTTTTATATGATTTTTTCAAGAATAAAAGTAGTTTTTTTACTTTGATTTTGTTATAACATAAATACATTTCATTCCACCATATTTTAAAAAGTTTACCAATTCCTTTTTTGAAGAGTTTTTGTTAAACTCTATTATTTATTTTATTAATGAGCTTCTCATACAGAGAAAAGTGATTGCATATATATTCATTTCTGGAAAGCAAGAATTTAAATATTTTTATTCGTCATCAATGGCTTCATTGATATGATATACTAATTTGCAGTTTAAAAAATCCTTGAATATTTTTTCATTTAAAAACATTATTTAAGAACTGATATAGAAATCTATTCTTTTGATGTGGTTTTCTTTAACTTTACAAATATTTTTTGTAAGTTAATTAGAAAGTAGAACCATAAAAAGAAATTAAGCTATAAAAATGGCTTTACCGGTTGAGGAACATAAGAAAAAAATAGATTATTAACATTTCTTATTTTGTATTGTTCGCCGGCCTAGTAGACAACTCAAGGCCTTTAAATATGTGCAAAGAAAGCATAACCATAGAAAATTTTCTATGCTTTTTTTTTAAAAAAATCAAGGTTATACATGGCTATAAAACAGAATAATTTAAGTGCTATTGCCCTTAAAAAAAGAGGCTATAATTTACTTTTTAAATTAAAAAATACTGGTTATAAATTAAGAATACTTGAAATATTTCATGTGTAGAAATACTTATAATCCTTGTCCTTATCATATAATTTTAAAAATTTTAATTTATATAATTCAATATGAAAGTTTATTTTAAAATTTCAATTAAAATAGTGTAACAGATGTCCCCTTACATCCATCAGTGTTTGGAAATTATAATGAAGAGTAGCCATAATCAAAACAAATATAATTTATTAATCCATTAATAATCTCCACAACCCAGGCTAGGAAATGCACCTATAAATAAGTATTGGAGGGAAAACGAGATAAATGAGATATTTAATATTTAATTATGAATTGAATCACTTACTTTTGGAACGTTTTGATGATATACGTTCTAACTAATCGTAATTTCGATCTTAACTATTTGACTTCTAGTCGATATTATTATAATGCAAATATATCTATTGACTAAATCATCAGTTATCAATCTTTAATATTAAGTAATTAATCGACAAGTCTCTCTCGATTAGCTTTCTACTACTTTACGTTAATCACTAACTTGTATCATCTAACCTCTCTCTCTCTCTCAAACCTAAAAGTTAATGCTTAAATATAATCCTTGATTTACATAAACCACATCTTCTTCGGGAGAAAGTTTTCAAAAGAACAATATTTAAAGAAATAGATTTTCCCAATAGGATTAATAGGAGGCTCAATAATAAACACCATTATAATACAACTAGAATATCACCCTGAAAACAGCAGTGAATAAAGTGAATTTATTAGTTTACAGGCTTTCCTCCCATAATAATGACACACATTTTAAAGAAACCAATGCTTTAAATTGAATGCATACTGTTTAGATTCAATATGCCAATTTTTTATTTCCAGTTATTTTGCTTTGTTTTTCCTATATATTTATTATTTTAAAAAGTCCTGAATTTCATTTACATTGCTTGCACTTAACTTTACGGATTTGCACAAGGAAGATTTATACTTATATATATGCATATATATTTATAAAAATTATCTATATAATGTCCTTATATAAAAAATGTTAAATAGATATATTTCGATTTTTTTTCAGAACATCTTCACTCCATTGAAAACCTCAACTGATGAATTTCGTGAAAAGTGTATTAATAAATCTCATTATTCCTCGTTTCGTCTCTACTCATAATTTGCGCAAGATAAAACTTGTATTTTCCCTCATTAAGCTCCAATTAAATAGAAAAAGACCAATATAACTCATTCTCCTCTCAAAGAGGCTAATTTACCGATATGAATTTAGTTATTTATTTTCATTCGAGATAACAACAATCAATACAATCCATAAATATGCCTCTAATTCAAACAATCTAAAATAATTTCTTGCATCCTTCATAATGGCAACTGTGAACTGGAAGATAAATCCAAAATTCAATAATTATTTCTTACCATTTTCAAAATTCTTCCATTAAAAAAAAAGTCTGACTTATCAGCTCCTTAGACATTTTTTAAAATCCCATCTTTTACGATGCTAGATGTCTCGGAAAGAAAATTTTTAATGAAACGTTTCGGTATGAAAGAGTAGTATCACATGGGTAGATATCGAATACGATGATAATTATGAGGAACTTATTGAATAAATGTCACTATTTATGGCCAGTTGTCTTCGTTACATTATTGATGTCCATTAATTCCTTAGAAAAGTGTGATATTAAACTATATTTAATAGGCACACAGTTATTGATATACCATAATTGGGCCACGGAAATAATTTAATTCAGTGGAAAAAATTTGTTATTTGTAAAAAAATTACTCTGTAATGTATTATTAAAGTTTCCAAGACTCTCATGAGAAAATACAATTTCTTACAAATATCACGCAATTAAAAGATTTAAAGTGTTCATTAAAGTGAGTTAATATTAACGTCCGTGGGGTAACCTAGTGGTTAGAGGATCGGACTCCAGACCGGAGGGCCTAGGTTCGATGCCCGATGCCACCAAATACCTCCGAGTACACACGGAGTAAGTACTCATTAAATCAGTGGGTCCGAAAGTCTTGTGGGTGGTCGCAGCTGAAACCACGAGTGCAAGGGGCTAGAGAATATTTCCATTCCCCTCCAGTTCTATGCCTAAATAGTGGAGGTGGAGATAGGTGGTGTCGCCGTCTATCGTTAGGAAGTCCAACCTGTCTCACGGGCTCTGGCAATTTTCAGTACTTCCCTTCGGGAACGGCACGACAACAACAATATTTACGTCGCACTATTCAGCTGCTCGGTTGCTTAGAGGTAGCGCAACCACTTCGTAATTCTAGGTTGTGGGTTCGATCCCGATTAAAGTTGATAGATTTTCTGGATGCGAAAATCATAGGCGCGCATGTCATATGATAATGTGGCATGTAAAAGATTACTTGAGTATCAATTTGGCTGTGGTACTTTCGTCAAAATTAAATCCCAGCACAATTTATCATCCGATGAGAGCTTAAATTAAAATTAGTTCAAGCGTCAAAAATTGATAGCGAGAACCACCACTTGTTGGTCCTACTAAGTAATGGTTCTCAAATTTGGGGCATTTGCTGTGTCTGCGAAAGCTTATTTGCCAATATGCGTCCCATTAAGAAAAAAACTTCTCTGCTGCTCGAGGGCTTTTAAGAACGAACCTCGTAATGTTGAACCATGATCAAGTGACGAGGACAATATGACCTGGAATCCCCCCTCATCTAACCACATCAAAGGGAGGACGTTTGATCCTCGTTATATTTACCGTGCATCGGCCTTCCCTGCACGGTGGGTCATCAATGGCACACGGCTGGAGCTCATGTTATGCCGCCCATGAGTCTGTTACCTTCACCACTAGGCTACCGCGGTGTTTCTAATTAAACTGATGCATAAATATGCTTCAACTTCAGTAAAGTAAATGATAAAAAGATAACGATAATAAACTGCATTTTCTTATATAGTTTACTTTTTATAATCTTACCACATAATAGCAAAAGTTAATAATATATTCCAATAAATGTTCTGAAGTAATAAGCATCATTTTACCATTCTTCACAGTCTCTGAATTATTTTTAAGAATTGCGTTTAAAATATCCGGTTTCTTGCGAGAACTTTAAAAAAATAATGGAGGTATGGGGATTTTTTTCTGTGTGGTTTTTAGATTTGCTTATTACAATTTAAGAAAATATGCTAAAATTAAGAAAATATAAAAAAAAATTATTAAAATGGAGAAAAAATTCGTAAAAATTTACAAAAAATAACATAAATTCTGGCTATTCTGTACCAAAAGTTTATGCCCAAATTTTAAATTTTTCAATTATGATGTGTTTGTCTGTTATTCATTTTTGAAATGACCTTTAGGATAAGAAATATCTTAACTTTTACGAAAAATAGAGCACTTTATCTTAGTTATTATTATATAAATTGCTTAAAATAACGGTGATTATATTAACATAAGGGACTGTTAATTTTGTAATAAAACAATGATTGATAAGTATGAATGTTAAAACATTTCTTCAGTCATACAGAAGGTACACAAAAAATTTCAGTTAATTATTTTCAAACTTTTTGAACAGTGAGCATTTTCAAAAAAAAAACACATTTCGAGTAAGACACGTTTTAAAAAGCATGACATCTTTCTTAAAATAATGGTATCTGCTTTTACTAAAACACTTGTAGTTTTTGTTCTATTGAACGGAAAATAATAAACTTGGTATTTTTATAAAGCTAATAAGATGGTCTATAAAATAAAATCATAGCAAAAATTTGTCAATTTTTGGCAAAATTCACAATTTTAAGGTAGTCGAATACCTTAATAACTTCCATAACTGTCACCACCTCCTTCAAAAAATTTGCATGGGTTTCTAAGATACTTTATCTTGTTTTTGATCAAAGAGTATTTATTCAAAAGGAATAAAAACTAAGGACATACCCAGAACTTTTGAAATAAATCAACTCTCAAATTTATCGACAATACCCTGACAAATCCTGTAAATCTGCATTAACAATAACACCAGCCAATCATCACGTGTATCAACTAGCGAAATTCTCATGACTGTTATAAAATAAATGCAAGCATGTGTTCACCATTGAATTAAAAAAAACTGGCATTACACTTCTTCTATTTGTAAAATTTAGATAACACTTCAAATTTAATGATCGGTTCAAATGTTCAAGATTCTACAAAAAAAAATTAAAAATTAAAAAAACATTATTATATTATACATGTACTGTTTAATCAAGTGCACTTTGTTCATCTATGTGCGCTATTTGTGTTGATAAATATATTCTTTTTAAAAGAAAGTTTCGGCAAAAAGCAGAAGTTGGCAACAGTTAAACATATCAAATTATTGGCTGAAAACACGTGATTGAATTTATCATATGAGTATGGCGCCAAATGAATTTAGCCCATTCTTATTGCACTACCAAAAACGTTGTTTGAACTTAAAGAATTTTAGAATTTTAAAAATCTATTAAGTAAGCCATTTAGTATATGACCATTTATTAGCTGCTTGTTTTAACCAGATAATAGTATTTCCCATAATAGTTTTACAATGGAAGGCTGAAATCGTTTTTATCGGTTGTATATTTATATTTATATATATATTACGAACCATGTATTCGTTATACTTTATTTCCGACATAAAACACTTTTGTGTGCTTCAACTGTTACCAAATAATTAAAATTTTGAAGACCATTTATAGAAATAGAAATGTGTCTTTTTAACACAGAAAATAACATTAATAATACGAAATTTATTTTTATATCTATTAATATGATATAGATTTATGGTGAAACAGATCACTATGCTAGCCTCCGAAGGGCTTCTAAAGTGTGTAGGACCTATATAAACTACCTAATAAATGTTAAATTTGCTCATTTTTTCCCATTGTAGTTCATTTTTTCTTTATGTTCTCTAGTGTTTGATTATGAACATCACTTCCAAAGAAATTAGTGACCTGGACGTAATATGAACACTCGATATTCTTATTAGGGTTCCTGATAAACGTTATATTGCTAAGACAATACATAAATTTCTCTTTCACATTTATTTAAGAAACCAATTAAGATATGTTTTCAAAACAATTTACTATTACGTAAATCTAATGTTGAAAAATAAAGCTTCCCGTAGCATTTCATTTCAAATCTACTGAAAACCTTTAAAACAATATTGATTGGAGTACTTTTTCTAAGATTTTCTTTTTTTTTTTCATACTTTTTAAGAGGATAAGATCGTTTTAATTTTCCTAAAAATAAATAAATATTTCCAAATTCATAACTCTTTCACCATTTTTATCTTAACTCCCGTTTTGGAGCTAAATAAATAATTTTGTCATTACTCAAACACTCAACTTCTACAAGGAAACCATTTCTACACAGAATTACCTTAATCTTTCATTCAGAACAAAAAGGTTTCTTGTTAACTGGGGATTTAATCTTACTTGATTAAAGCCCCGTTCTCAGTAAGCTCTTGGGATAAAGTCAAGTAGTTTTCGTGAGAAAGGTTGATAGTGTTTCTATTTAAGATTTTACTTTTAATTAGGTCATTAGTTGTTCCGCTTGCAAAAAGTATGGATAACAGAAGACCTAGCCAAAGGATTTTTACATAAGATTTCCGCGTTGATTGATTAATAAATTGATGGAAATACTCTTTAAGAAACTTATTATAGAAATATGTGTTAAATTCTATATTAAATATTCATCTTAAAAATTAAAAAGTATTTAACTAGTCTTAAGAAGTTAATATATTTTCTTAAAAGAAATTTTGCATTCAGTTTTAAATCGATCTTTGGGTTTCTTCTAAATTGCCGAGTATTTGAGCAAAACAAGGAGATTAATTAGAAAATTTTTCATTTTTATTATTTTCATGAAAGCATTGGTGTTTTTTTTTGTCTATAACTATGCTAAATCATCGTTAATTTTGTATTAGAATTGATTTCACATCTGTTTATCTTTCAATTTGTGCTTCTCAAAGCAAAGATTGAAAGAATAAACTTTTGCTGCTGTACCTCAAACGCTTATTACATTTTTCAATTTTTACCGAGTATTTTCTACAGAATTTATTCAGGATATAGAATTTTTCATTTAATTTCATTAAAAGTAATATGTTAAGAACACATTAAATTTCATGTACTATCAAATATCATTCAAAACAGTACTTTGAACATTTCAAAATTCATCATTTAAAACTTATGATTCAATGTCATTGGTAATCTGGCGGTTTTCAATGGTGAAAAAAATTTTGCTGAATTTAACTTGAGTTCCTTCTTTCTATATCTATATTTTTTTTAAAAAAAGGAATTCTAAGTAAATTAAGTCCACAAGGTGGAACAACTAGCAACTGTCGGGCCAAATTATATTTACATTATTTTGAAAATAGTTTCATTGATAATTCTGAATATTACATTTTTCGTTACATAGATTATATTATCATTTTTGGCGAGTAAGACAATTTTAAACCTAACACTAGTTTTTATCCACAATATCTCCATTTAATACAGACAAATAGTAACAACTATGAAGTAAATGACAGAAATTAAAATTATAGATATTGTTATAGTTACTAATATTTATGACAAAAGAGAAGAATTTAAATTCAACATTATAAAAGTACCTCATTGGGAGAGTAATATACATGTTTCTATATTCAGAAATATTATTATTGACGTTCAACGCAATAAATTTCTAATTTCAAAAAAAATCAGAAAAAATAAATAAAAGCTATAAACATTTCACTAAATATTGCTTAATTTAAAAATACCCAATTAATTTTATTAATAGTAGTTTGAATAAAGAAATTCTAAATTGTAAGGATGAAAATTCCATAGTTTATTATTATAAATTTATCATTTTAGTATGTACCTCCAAATTCTAATTTTAGATAAAAATACTTACTCTCTTAGTTTTTCTTTTTAAATCATATATAATTTTAGTTTCCCTAATGTAATGGCAGTATGTTTACAATTTTTATTTTTTATTTCCAATATTTTCATACTTTTACTAAGTGCTACTATTCAGCCATTCCCATGCTTTGAATTTGCAGTTGAGTCCAGAATCTGGCAATAACTTGTTTATTGCACTCAGATTTAGCTCGGGCTCTGCATTTTTGAATGCAAATTTTAGGTAAGTTACCTTTTTCTTGTAATGAATTTAGATATTATATCCATTATTTTCAATAGGTTTTTGCTCAGTATTATTAACAGAAAGGGGGAAGGTTGACTGGCCAAAAAAGCATGTTCAACCCTACTTTTATACAA
This sequence comes from Trichonephila clavata, assembly GCA_019973975.1. Taxonomy (NCBI): domain Eukaryota; kingdom Metazoa; phylum Arthropoda; class Arachnida; order Araneae; family Nephilidae; genus Trichonephila; species Trichonephila clavata. The sequence continues at coordinate 9,243 of BMAO01001308.1, forward strand.
AATTATTTTATATATAAGAGCTGGCCTAGCTGTTCAAATTTTTGAAAACTTTCTAACAAAGTATTGTTAAGAAGTCCCTTGATTCAAAATGGTTTTGACTTAGTAAAAGAGAATGATAAAACGAAGCAATTTTTCATTGACCCAAATACTCAATTTCGATTAAATATCTCTTTAGCGAAAATAAATAAAAAGCCATCTGAGGTCATAGAAGATTACTCGTTGATTACTATTTCATCCTAGTTGATTAAAAGCTTTCTTTTAAACTCTGCCAAGTCCTTAATTCAAAAGCTGGATCACCTTTCCAAATCTTCGAGTAAGAACTCCAGGATTCCCTCAAAGCTTTTAATCACAATGAAGAAATTAATTGCTGTACTAGCAAGATTAATATACCAATACGACGATTTCTTCGTAAAGAAAGCTAATTAACAGGCATTTTTCTTGCTAAGTATAGTGTATCAGATAATTTATAATAGGTTCTTAAAAGTAAATGCGTTTCGAAAAGTTTAGACTGAACTTTTTTAAGGGTTATTCGTTTTTAATCTTTGTACTTAATCTGCTTTTGAAATATAGTAGAAATTTAAAATATTGATAAGGAAAGTCAAGCTGAATATTATCCTTTTTATAATCTATATCTTTAAAAGTGATCAGTTTGGAAGTTGTTATCGTTTTGAAATAAATTTTACATGAGAGGCTGAAAGACGATGATAAGAATATTCTATGAATCGGACGTCTTAGCATAAAGGAAGAATTTATTAAGGCATGAAAGTAAAATATATCACATCCCCCTTAATATTAGTAAAGGAACTTTTTTTTTAAATGCTAATTGATTAACTTACTTCCCGAAATAAATTTAGCTTATTGGATCTTATATGTTTTGATATATATCTTACAGCTAAAGTGAAGTAATGAGTTATTCATCAAATACTAGCCAATATGCAGATTAACCAGAGTAATCCGTTAAAAAGTGCAGAAAATTGTTTTATTTCTCAAAATATCTCAATAATCTAAAAATCTACTAAATAATTGGCACGTTTCCTACTACACACTAATTAAAGTGGAAATAATTTCTTTCCTGGAATAATAGCAAAGTTTCTGTACGCTTAAACTAACATATTATTTTTTTCAATAGCTAAGTAATCAGATTAATACAAGCAAACAATCAACAAATTAGCTTATAGAATCCATCGTCAATAAATTAAAAACTGTAATTCAAAGAATAAAATGGTTTAAAACGTAAACCAAGGTAAAAAATTACATAAATTATAATTAACAATAGAGAATATCTATTTTTTTTCTTTGTGACGAAACAAAGAATACGTAAAGTATAATACATAAAATCAAACGGTTTAAAATATTATTACAGGCATTGAATTTGAGCTGTCTCTGACACTGTGTCCCTAAATGTTTAGGATGAACTACTCTGAGATGAGTCACGATTCAATCAAAATTCCTAACAGAAAGAAAATGAGAGAAACGAACTTTTGAACTTTAACGGTATGGACCCCGCTAATGTGAAGATTACCCGATTTAAATGAGGAAAACGCTTGATTCCACACTTTAAGGAAAAAATCAGTTAATTTGCATATTAGCTAGATAATGTGCACATTAACAGCTTTCGGCCTTTAGCGGCACCCTACGTACTTCAAAATCGTCATTTAGCTTTATGGGGATTATTTTTTTTTACGTTCAACAAAGTTGAAACGAAAAAATATATATTTAGTAACAAAGCTATTTTAAAAAATTTATTAATCTATCTAAGCATTTATAGTTAAATCAAAACTTTACCACTCTCATAAAATCTTGGCGATTAATTTTCTCCGTTAAATTATGTTCTCTCACCTATTCCATGCATGCAAAACACCCCATAATTTTAATTCTAGTCTCTCAACAAGAACAAAAATTGTTCGTGCATAAGTGGCACACATAAAAATATTTAAATATATCCCCTCATAAACAAAATCCGGCCCCTACTTATCTGGAACTCCATATTTGGCGAGCAGAAATAGCAAGCACCCGTGCACACGAGATAAAAGTTATCTGTTCTGAAGGAAGATTTCAGCCATCTGTAAACTAAATAGCTTTAAGGGTCTCTTTAGGGTGAAAGATTTGGAGAGCATCTGCCGTAAATGAGGGCATCCTATTTGAATTTACAGCCAATGCTTAAAGCGCTAACTGTGCTTTTCTAGTTTGTAAAATAGGCTAGGGATTGAATTATAGATTTTTTTCTCCTCTGAATTTTTTCACCTCATCTTTTGATACAAACAACATATTTTATCTCCCTGGATTTAGAATAATATTTTCTTGAATACTTTATATGCATTTAAATTAATAAGCTTTCACGCAATTTTGTTATTTATCACAGAATTCCTAATATTTTAAAGCAATTAATAATGTTTAATGCTTAACTTTTTTGTAAAAATATTTTAATAGTCAATATTTATACGACTAGGACTAGAGTGGTATATACTCTCTATATATTTAGTTAATATTTTTCTTTCGTTCTAATGGTGCTGCAAACAGGTAATCAACATTGAAAACCTAATATATTTCCCGGAAGCTGGTATCACTCTAAGTGTGGCAGCCTATAAATCAATATCAACTGCCACAATGAAATTTTGACACCCAGTTTCCTCCCAGAGGGAGGAACCTAAGCTCTGACGATGCAAAACTGAACGAGGAATTTAGTTTTGCAGACAGCACCCAAAACAAACAGGCAGTGGCGTAACGTACATCGCCGAAAACGCACATCGCAGGGGAGGGGCAGGATTCTCGGGGTCCAAAGTTTGACCCGAGTACGGCTTTTGGCTTCAAACCTGATATTGCAGGGGGGCTAATATTCTCCTTTACGCTATGGTAAACAGGCACTCTAGGGAACTTTAACATGTTACATAATCATACGACATGAACGCTGTCGATTTTTTTCCATCATGAAAACCCAAAGACTTGTGCAGGAGGGGTCAAACCCGCAAAGTTAGGCCTTCAAGGCCAGCATCCAACCAACTACGCCACCCAGCCGCACTTAGTATTGATTCTGGTATAAATTCTCCTGAAATGATGTAATTACGTTGAAAATTAAGGGAGTTGGGGAAGGAAATAAAGAAATGTTTATTAAAATGGCACTATAAAGCAACATGAGAGTTTTGCACTTCATTTTTTAAAAAAACAAAGCATTATTCATGATATAATAGCAATTTCAAGGAGAGTACACTAAGTGCACGACAATGTATACAAAAATGTAAAATGATTTTTTTAATGAATTGTCATATTGTAAATAGTTTTAAATGAACTGTAATTTTAAGACTTACAGAATTAGCATTTAGAGTTAATGTTAAATAATGAAAAAGAATATAAAAAATTCCGATGAAGAATAATTGTGCTATTTTTAATATTTAAAGCGAGAAGACTTCAAAATGTAGCAGGCGCGCACTCGATACTAACGTTAATGGTCGTGCCCCCGTCGTGAGTCAATCCAATCCTTTTTTTATAATTATTTTTAGTGCACACGATAAAAATCGTAATTCCAATGAATAATTTAATTAAGAGAAAATATACTTACCTACTTTCAAGGACTTTTCAATTTTCCTTCGAATAATTTCAGAAAAAATCCACTAAAACTGAACTTAAATGATTTAAATCTGCATGACCTTAATAAAGGACACAAATTACACAGACATTTTTCACTAATATTTACAGGAAAATTATATGAAGGCAAAACTGTCATATTTTGTCCAAATTATTGTGGTTTTACTGTTTTTTTTTTTGATCGACAAATAGCATGTTGAACTTTTTCTTGCTTATGTCTTTTTGATAGGGCGCAGTGTGTCTTGGGGTACACTTATGGCTTCATATTTTAGTTAATGAAGATCTTCAGGAAGCATTTGAAAATTTTCCTTCCGTTTCATGTCTATCGCTTTTCTCAAATTTACTTTCGCTATCATGAGTAATATGCATTATTTCAGCAGGTTCTTTCCTTGCTTGATCAGGTGGTTAAAAGTGAATTAAGAGTCTTCCTTTTGTGCTAACAGCTAATGTACAGTATTTCAATAATAATAGCAGTGATGAATTTTTTATCTTCCTAAAATTTTTTTGATTCTGGATCTGGGTTATGTTTTTTTCTCAGAAAGAGTTGTATTTTAGCTTTAAAAAGAACCGTAATAAAAAAATCTCTCATCGTTAGATTACAGCAATTTAAATAAAATGTTTTTTTTATTTGGTTATAGGATCAAAAATTGAAGCTTTTATTTTTGATGACGTAATATCATCACAGATGAAATATATAAATTATATCAATTTTTTTGTGTATTTTTTATTATGACAGAAAGTATTTTGTTTTACTTCATTCCAGTAATTTTTTAAAAAATATTTTATTTTTGATATGCTCGCACTCCCCTTGTAGAGTTATCACGCCCCCCTCCAGGGGTGCGCCCCACAGTTTGAGAAACGCTGTACTAGTTAGGTATGAAAATAACAATTTAAAAAATATCAGTATTAAACATATAAAATTTATAGCACCCTTTACAAACAGCAATAAAAATGAACAAAACGTTTTAGAATTATATATTTATAAAGTACCAGAGAGAGAGAGAGTTTCATTTTTGTATATTCTTACCACTTAAAGTCTGTGGATTTTTAAGTAACTCATAAAATGCATATAGTTTGCAAAGTAACCTTTAAGCTGAAAATGAATTACCCCTATTTAAACTGCTTAAAAGATTTACACGTTTAATTTAATATTTTAAGTACTAGAAAAATGTATTGTTTGGAGTTGTGTAACATACCGTACGTGGAGATTACTTTATGTAAAGTGAGTAAATGTTTATTTACGTTGCACTATATGGTAACACGAGGGCTATTTATTTTATACAAACAGAAACAATGAAACTAAATTTCGGAAAGTGTCACATTGTGGGAGTTTTATCCTTAATTAAAAAATAAAACTACATGTATGAAATCGAGATATAATTTTAATCTAAGGACTTAAAGAGGAGGACCTGTAAATAAAAGATTCCCAACACAAATGTCAACATTTCAAACGAATTATTTGAATAGTGCATAAAGTACTACTAAGAAAGTACAACACTCTGAAACATACTCACAGTTACTGTAGTTGAATCACGTCTGAGAATAATAGTAACGAATAGATCAGCAATCAAAATATTCTTGTTTCACAAGAACAATCATTGAAATCAAACATACAACCTCTGACAATAAAGTTCCGAGTAGGGGAGCGATGCACGTAAAATCTGTCGAGAGCTCATACGTCCTTCCATTGGTGTGGTGTGGTAGCTAGGAGAGGGGGGTGTCAGATCAGGTGTCGTCCGCGTCACTTGACCATCGTTCAAAATTACGCGGACCGTCCCCAAAAGCCCTCGTGTAGTTGAACAGTGGGACGTTAATATTCACTCACTCACTCACTGACAATAAAGTTCGATGAATAGTCCTATAACATTAACGTAGATGAAATATTAACGGAAATTACCTTACTGCCCTTCGAAATAATCCTTTTCCATACCTATGCACCGCTGATATCAGCTATACATGTCCTGGAAGTTTTTCAAGAAGTCTTCTTTTGATGTGGAGTTCAAAAGTAATGTCACGTTTCGTTGGATGTTAGGAATATCGTCAACTTTGACAACATGTTTTTCTCATCCCTAATTTCTGGGTAACGATTTGTTGCACGGATTTATGGTTAATCTGCAGTTCATCAGCTATCATGCGCACAATTAATTGACAATTATAAGTGATCAATTCACACAATCAAACATATATTCGCTCAAGGCTGCCGAACATTTTTTTAAAGTACACTACTGGCCACCGTAAATGCAATACCCTAAAGGAAGCATGCAAATAACATGAAATTTATAATATGCATTAGCGGAGGTGAGATATGCAATTGATTAGAATTTCTGCGCAGACACACATCTCACGCACGCCTGTGGCGCCACCTCAAAGCGCTATTTAAGGCTTAGAGATTTCAACGATTTCAAGTTCGGCAATTGTGTTTTTCTTGTGGTTTTTTTTCAAAAAACTATCAGTTATGTCTCGTAGAAAACAGTGATCAGCTTTTGATCAAGTATTCGAGTTCGACAGAGGAAGAATAGTGACCTACCGAGATTGTGGATTATCTTTCAGGGAAATCGGTAGTCGTGTTCGACGAAACCAAACAACTGTAATGCGGATATGTGACCGTTGGATGTAGGGGATTACGACGGACCGACGTGGTCGATCGCATCCAACTCAGTGCACCACTTCATGTGAGGAAAGGCAAATTGTGCGCATGGCAGTGACGTATCTCAATCACATCACGAACCATAGCACAGCACATTGAGTCTGTAACGCATCATTCAGTGTCTGCGCGTACCACTCGACGCCGTTTACAGCAGAGTGGTCTGTCCGCAAGACGTCCATTGCTGGATCTAGCCTTGTCGCAGAACGACAGACGTCTCCGCCGCCAATGGTGCGATGAAAGAAGGATGTGGGCGGCAGAATGGAATGAAGTTGTATTTACTGACAAGTCACGCATCTGCCTGCAACACCACGATGGTCGAATTCGAGTCTGGGGACACCGTGGAGAGAGGATACTGAACAGCTGTGTTATGCACCACCACACTGGCCCTGCACCGGGTATTATGGTATTGGGCGGTATTGGATATCACTCTCGCACTTCTCTAGTACGCATTGCCGGTACTTTAAACAGCCAGCGCTACATCTTCGAGGTGTTGGAGCCAGTTGTCCTACCTTACCTTCAGGGCTTGGCCACAGCCATATTTCAACAGGATAATGCGTGACCCCACACACGTGGCACGCATTGTCCAAAGGTTCTTCGTCAATCACCAGATTGAATTACTTCCCTGGCCGGCTCACTCTCCGGATCTTTCGCCGATAGAAAACATGTGGTCCATGATTGCTCAACGATTGACTCAGATTACACCCCCAGTTACCACACCAGATCGACTTTGGCAACGTGGGGAAGCTGCTTGGTCTGCTGTACCTTAAGAACACATCCAAAGTATCTTTGAATCAATGCCGAGGCGTGTGGCAGCGGTGATCTCCAACAATGGCGGCTACTCTGGCAACTGATTCTGGTATGAACCACACCTCACAGAAGTCTATAAATTTAATCATTTGATACTTGGTCAACATGTTATCTACAAAATAAATTTTGTTGTGCTATCTCTTGTCTTTCTTGGTGTTGCATTTACGCTGGCCAGCAGTGTATATCGAAATTCAGAGAAATTATTTTTAAATTTTTTAAGTATTTTTACATAAAGTTAGATCATACATGTTTACATAAAGTTTTTACATACGTCTATAAGCTTCATATTATAAGAATGTGTTGTTGTTTTTTTGTAATTTCTTCTTATCTCAATCTTTACTGTAGATAATGTTTATTATTAACTAGACAATTTATAAAATTTACTTTTCAATATATTTTTTTTTCATTTCTTAATAATAGCCAACTTTTTTTAAAATTTTTCTTATAGTGTTGTTTTATTTAATTTTATTAATTTATTTTGTTGTTTAGTTTTATTTAATTTTATTATTTATATGTAAGAAATTTTTGATGAATCAGAGCTTGCCACATATTTTTTTTAAATCAATTATATTAAGTAACTGTAATAAAAAAATTTTAGAAACTTTTGTATAAGAAAGTGTTTTTTAAGACTTGAATTTTTATTAACCATGCATAAATATAAGTTCATTGAATATCGATACTAAGAGGGAAATGCTACTTATGTTTTCGTAAAACGTGAATTTTTTAGATTATTAATAATACACAATAAGCAAAAAATAATTTGTAAAATTTACAAAATGTTCTTTATAGGAGAAACATGAAAAGGTAATTTTATTAAATTTGGGATGAAAAGTATAAAAATGTTATATATAAAAATGTGAAAAAATATTAATATTGTGTTTTTGTCTTAGTTTCTCAAGGATTTAAAACTATACAATATTCGTACTTGCTTGGTTCCTGAAATAATTTTAAGTGGCATTAGAAGTTTTCGCTTTTTTTTTCTGATATTGTTCATAATGCTAGTTTTCTGACCCTGTAATATATCTCTATAAATAAAAAAAAGTTTTTCCTGATGCAGTAATAAATTTATTTTTACATAAGGTATAGCTAATGCAAGCAACTCAATGGAGCAAAACCACAGTTCGGACAAATTTATATTTATGATGATGGTGAGGCTTTGCATTAACCTGCAAAAATAGTTCAACATGACAATGTATTACAAATTTGAGCAATGAATATTATTTGTACAATAAGGCTAGTCTACTATTAGAAAGGGGGTACCCCTCTCTCTAATAGTCTTATATAAAATTTTAAGGAATTCTTTTTGAATTGTATTGTTTTGTTGTTTTTGTTGTTGTTGAAAAAAGCTTTTTAAATACATTATTTTTTTAATGTTACGATAGCATTATTTTATCAATATTTTCCTTTTGTTTTGTTTTATTTAAGAAATTTAATTCTGTACATTACCTTAAGTTCTAAAAGTGATAGAAATTATTTGAAATTTATTATTCTTACTATACTTTACATTTTTTTTTAACATTTTTAAACCCCGTGCACCACCGAACGTATAACACGGGGGTAAACAACACAGACAGAAGAAATGATTACAACACAAACATCCATGCCTTCCCCGGGATTCGAACCCAGTCCCTGCGGCACCGCAGTCAGCTTCACTGACCACTATACCGGATGGGCGGCTATGCTTTACATTATAACACATTTTTTTCATTTATAATACAATATTAAACAGGAAGATTTAATTCAAATAAGAAAACTTTCTTAAAAATTCTTGTGCCCAATATTAAAAATCTAATATAGTAAGAAAAAGATATAAATGATTAAAAGATATAAAACATTAAAATTCTTAATTAAAGTGTTGTTGGCTTTATATGAAAAATCCACCTACATTTAATTGTAAACGTAGTTTAGAATAAAATTTTTATGTGTTTATTTTAATACCAGTAGTTCTTTCACACATGTGTATTTAATAATTCAAAATACGTTTATATAATTGATATTTATAAAGTCACACACTAAATTCTTTGAGAAAACTAGATATTATGTACTTGTACATTTTTTTTTTTTTTAGTTTCTTTTTCGGCTTATGGAAAAAAATTCCCCAAAAATGAAAGAAATTTTATTCTATCAATATAATATTCATCTTAACTATTTTCGCTGAAGTAATAAATATTTAAATACAGGATAGCATAGTATTTCATAGATTTATCGGTATTTATCTTTATTTTTAAAATCTTATTTATATCCCATACACACAGAAACTAAGGAAAAAATACATTTCATTTACCAAATAACGCAACTAGTTGCATTAAAAAATAAGATTGATGTTCTTTACAAACCATACTCAATCAATATAAAATCTTTTCTTTAGCTTTTTTTTCTTTCTTTTGTAATAATTACATTTTTGAAGAGAAAAAAACAATTTTATTCTTCCACACCGTATGTACAAAATATTTGAAATTTTACCAAATATGTAATTTTCAAATTCTAGTAAGCTCTAAGAATATATTTTGTAACATTTAATTTGAACCCATGTAAAAAAACACAGAATAATTGCACAGCTTAAAACACTAGATTGACAGTTTTAAACGTATTGTTCATTGCTAGAATATACAAAGAATTACCTTCTAAAAAAATAAAAGCTGTAGAAAAAATATGATATAAAAGTATGAGTAATAGGGTATATAATAAAATTGCTTCTTTGAAATAAATTACAGCAATTTACGAGCGGTTTATGTTTATCTAAAATGTTTACACAAGTTTTTTACTTTGTTCAAAATTTTCAAAAGATATAAGCTCTAAAGCAGAAAAATAATTTTTACGCAATAAAGAGCTGTAAGTAATTAATGAGAAATGTTTGGATTTTCCATCGACACATTTATTTTCTCCTTCTTTGTTTTTTACTTTTTCACGTGTAACTTTCTCACATCTTTATACCTAGTTGCAAAAACAGATGTCAACTTTTTTTTCTTTTTAATAATATTTATGTTATGTACTACTTTTTTCCTAAATATTTAATAGACGTAAGTATTTCAATTTCATGCAACGTTACTTGAGAACTTTGAAAATAATTTCAACTAAATTTGTATAAATCGTCGTTTATCTGTATTACAACATAGGGTGTAATGGAGAATCCAGTCCATAATATGTCCATGTAAAAAACTATCATCTAAAATTATGGATAATCATGCTTGATAGTTTTTTTATCCTACCATGAATGAAACTTTAATATTTTGTTTATTGAAGGTAAAACAAATACTGTTATTTCAGTGTTTCATTGAAAACAGTGGGAAAATTTTCCAGCTCTCTTAATTATTGATTAATCTTAATTGAATTAAAAAGTTAAGTATGTAAGCATATTTTCCACTTAAAAAACTTATTTTTTCCAAAATTTAAATGATAAACCTAAAATAATAAGTCTCTCATTTTCGGTTCTTTCTTGTTTTAATATACGCATTTTTGTTATTTTAATTGGCCTTGTAAATGTGGTACACACAGAACTTATAGTGAGGATTTTAGCATAACAAATTTATTTTTAAAAATCCTAAATTTCTAAGTGCAACTTGCAATTCAGTTCAGTTAATTTAAAAAGGTATTTTTAACAGTTTTTCTCCAAAACAGTTAAGAAAGAAGCTATGTTAGACAGATAAAATGTTTTGAAGATTATGTAAATGTTACCTCCAAAATATTTGCAAAAATTGCTTATTTTTATTCAATGACTTGATATCAATATTGACTTATGCATGTGAAACTTAATCCATGTTTCGAGCGGATGAGAACATGATAAGTGTCTACGAAAGGAAGATCTTAAGATTTATTTTTGGAGGAATTCAGGAAAATGAAATGGGGCGAAGAAGATCAAATTTCGAGCTCTATCAATCACATAAAGATTCTGACATCGTTAACTTCATCAAAATACAACGAATTAAATGAGCAGGTCACGTTGTCAGAATGGACGAAGACCGCACCACTAAAAAAGTGTCTTCATTGCCTAACCAATTGGCACACGAAGAAAGGGCAGGCCAAATCTTAGATGGATTGATGGCCTGGAAAAAGATCTCCTAGTTTTGAGAACTAAGAATTGGAAAACACTAGCAGGAAGAAGGCTAGCCTAGAAAAAGCTTCTTGAAAAGGCCAAGGCCCACCCTGGGCAATCGAGCCACTGAGGAAGGAAGGAAGAAATCACTTGATATTTTAGATTTTTACTTACACATAGTTAAATTGAATAAAAAACAAATAAATAGAAAATATTCGTTTTTTCCACGTATTTATTGTTATTTAAAAGATAGTATATCCGATTAATTGTAAATATAGTGTGTATACTTTTTCAAAATATTAAAACGCTTCCTTAGTTTAAAAAAATGTATTATAAGTGTAATCTGTGTAAAATTTAAAATTTAAAATAATATATATTGCCAAAGTTTTATGCGAGTACTTTTTAGGTTCATTAAATAATTTGAATGAAATTATATTTGAAATGTAAAACCCTTTACGTGTTATACACACCCTTTACGTGTAGAATAACAAACTTTACAAAAAAATGGTTAATCACACAAAATAAATTTTTAAGAGATATATTCCAGTTAATATTGAACAATTTGCATCAAACGAAAAGTATAATATAATGTTTTTAAAGTAAAAGTGTATGACATTATGCAGATAAGACTATTACGAATTGTTCCTAATTGTTCCAATCAATACTCATTTCCC
>BMAO01001309.1:0-26804 GCA_019973975.1 Trichonephila clavata
ACGATTTTCTCTCTTAGTAGATGATAGAAGATCTAAATTTTCTTTTGATATGTGGGCTTTCGATAAAACACATAAATCCCCTTGGTGTCAACTACATCTGCCAAAGATACATTCGAAATCCACAGCCCTTGCAGGAAGAATGTACACAATAATTTTAAGTAGTTCTTGGGATATTCGTTAAAAATACTTAGTAACTAAGCAGTTTGTTGTTTAGTGGTGTGGCATAACTTAGTTTTCAGAACCTTCAACTCCCTTCAGGACATTTTGTATGACATTAAAAACACTTTCAAATTGCCCTTTTTTAATAAATAATATTTAAAATTAAAAAAATAACTGAAGAAAAATAGTAAAAAGAGACATAACTTTCATATAAATAAATTTGCAAATATAAATAAAATAAAGGTAAAAATTGATGAAAATCTTGACTTATAAAAGGTTTTTATGCATTTATTTATTTGTTCAATTATTTTTCCATGATGGGAAAACTGAGAATCGATGCCTAGCCAATCCGGTTGCAGCAAAAGAGTCCGAGTTATGGAGAGAAAATATATAGATCTGTAAGAAAGAGAGTTAAAATTAGTTGGTATCAGGTTGAGCTTGTCTGGATTGCTAATCAGAGAGGTCAGCAATTTTGCATTTAATTTTACTTGAGAAGCTTGACCAATCATTGAGTAGTAAATAGAGATAATTTAAGAATTAAATGAAAAATAATATCAGTAAAAGAGAGCATAGTTAGGAATTAAAGGAAAGTAGGATCAAATAGGATCGACCTGGATCTATGAAAATTAAGATCAGGATTATATTTTTCGATGCTAGTGATTGATTTATTGTCAGGGCTGTCAATTTTATTATATAAGTTGGCAACATTTGTCCTGATCGTTTGTCTAATAGTGCGTATTTTACTCGCAGCTCCGAGGTCTATATTCCTCATAAACCAGCAAGCGTTAAGAATTTGTGCCTTTCTAAATGATTAATATAGGTCTTTGGTGCATGCCCCGAAACAGGAGAAGCGAAGGTCAGGATCATCAGTGAGTAGATAAACATTTTGTTTCTATTACTTATTTTTTATTTAACTAAGCTGTGAAAGAAGGAAAATTTCCAGAACATTATTGCGAAAAGAGAAGAATGAAAACAGATAAATAAATAAGATAATTTAAAAGGAATTTATAAGAGCGTTTATACAGTTATCTAAATGCTTGGGGGTATTCTGTATATGCTCACAAGCAAAATTTATACCATTAATTAGTATTTAAGAATAAAAATAAGGAAGACAGAAAAAGCATGTATAATTCCGTCAAAAGGTTTTTAGAGATTCCTCGACATGATGACTCTTTTCTTCAATCAAATTAATTTTTAGGCAGCTAATATAAGTGTTTTATATAGTAAATTAATTTTTGCCCCCCCCCATCTGGTATAGTGCTGCTGACTGCTGTGATTTATGGCCTGGGTTCGAACAAGGAGAAAAGTAGATGTTTGTAAATGTACATTGCAATTTTGTGGCATGGGGGCACACTAAATACGCGTTGAGCTGCAAGTCCTCTCGTGAGTTCGGTGGAAAGAGAAGAAAAGTGGGAGTCTCCTTACCATATTAAGGGTGTTCTCCTTCAAAATTCGGTTGGAAGCTAGCCAAATCGGACTCTCACTTTTATGGTGTTCAAAGCTACGACTAAAGACATGCGTACAATCTTGGCCTTGCCAACAGGAATTTCGTCGATCTGATCTGATGTTACTGTTGATAGTGTGGCATAAGTAACAACAATTTTTGTGAAATTATTTCCTATTTTGTGCAGACTTATTTTATGATTAAGTAACTTTTAGTTAAAAGGGATTCAACTTCTTTTTTCGTTATACGTGATAATATTTTTAGAAACTTAAACATGAGGCAAAAAAGGGTTGGTTTTTATTGGTTTCAACTCTCGTTTCATTCGTTAAACGAAACCAACCAATTTTAATAAGTAATTTTTCAGAGTATTAATTATAATATATGAAATATTCCTGGGAATTTTAAATATTTAGGTAGTGGTATGCATTCTGCTTTTAAAGTAAAATCTTTAAACAAAATTTATTTAATTTATTTTTTACAATTATTGTGAAATAAAATTGTTTATTAGAAATGAGATATATACCTTAGAATTTTATTGGTTTACTTATCTCCATCATTTCATTTTGTTGATTTGCAAAATTTTAATTAAAATAATATTCTTAAACATCATATATGTTGCAAAAAATTATTTTTTGAAACAAAATGAATACTTTTACTACGAAAAACTAATAAACCATTAAAACTAAACATTTTAGTAACATATTATGATAGTAATTTAAAAAGATTTTTTATGTAAAATATAATTGGTTATGAAATAAAATATTTCTGAGTCTAATTTTCTTAAAAGCCTTCTTAAATTTCTGTCAATCTGTTCATCTCATGTTATTAATATAAAAAGAAATATTTTATTTGGGATATAATTGGTTATAAAGTAAAATATTTCTGTGTCTAATTTTCTTAAAAGCCAAAGTTATTTCTGTCAGTCAGAAGTCAATTTCTTTTCCTAATGAAATGTATCTTAAAATATGAATTCAGTTTGAGAAAGGTAAAAATATTTCTCTTCAAAGAAAATGTTTAATTTCCCCACATTTCTTTCTAAATTCGGAGAAGGCTTCAATTTCAATACTTTTATATTGGGAATCTGAACTAAACGAATTTTGTCACGTAAATCCAATTCATGCCTTTTGAATTTTTAAAAGTGCATACTCACATATAAATAAAAGAGAGAAAAATACTCTTTATAGAATTATATGAAATGCTTGGAATATTGAAAGACTAGAATATATTTTTGTATGATTTTCCTTTGATATGATATTAATTCAATTCTTAAAACTGTGACTAAAGCTGAAACATCTTCAATTTATTTATCTTTATTTTTTTCATTTCCATAAAATATTTCCGAAAAAGGGGATATTATTACTGGTAAAATCTATATGTGTGCGTTAAGAAAGAGGGAGTATTCCTTTAAAAGTTAATTGATGTTACAAACTACAGAGAAAGAAAAAAAAATATTGAAACTTTTAAAACTATTTTTATTTTGGAGAAATACTTTTCTCCCCTATTTTACTTTTTTCTCCCTTGTCTAAAAAATTGCATTTTTAAATATATTATTATTTAAGTAAATAATTAAGCTCATAAGTATATCATTTTTTAAGTAAGCGAAAAATATTGATAGTTGAGTATTTCGTCAAACAGTTTCGTCGAACTAAAACATCGCCAAATACCGCGAAATGCAAAGTACAGTAGAACGTCGTGTCTCTGAACGTTTATTATCGGGAGCGTCAAATATCCGGATCAAAGTCGGATACCGCTTTTTAACAGTTCCAATGTGCTCAACAGTTGTTTAGCGTGATGCCAAAAATGACGGGAAACAACAATAACGAAAGTAGCAAGGTTAGAGACAGCTATAGAGTGGTACGAACAACAATCAAGAGTGCTGTTCTACTCAACTACTGCTGCTCAAGAGAATCAGAGGCCTTGCAATGAAAAAAAAACGAAGGTATACAATGGTACAGCGAAAAATAAGTGATTTTTTTCCTCACAATAAATGAAAAACTGCGACATTTTGCACCTATTTTGCTTTTTCTTCAAACACGTTTCCCACATGAGATGATTTTCAATATTCGTATAGTGTTCGATTTCATATACTGCATGGATCGCATTTGGTTTTCGGTTATCCGAACAACCGCGTATCGGAGAGGTGTCCGAACCCAATTGATTCGGATTAAAGACGTTCTACTTACCATAACAGTGAAATTCCATTCCTCTGTAAGCAAAAATAAAATATTTTTGATTAGCCATGTTCAGAAATAACAGTATTGCCTTTAATATGCAATGTTATGTCTTAATTTGTTGGTTAAAATTTGGGTTATAAATTCTGCGGGACAGAACGTATTGTAATGTTTCGGTTTAACACTAAGCTGCTCGAATAACTATCTGTTTCAGCAAAACACGGATCAATAATCTTAGATCAGGAAGATGGCATTTAGATTTCTTACTTATGTGAATTTTTAGGACGTAATTTATGTGATGAAGATACATTTATCAAGAATTTGTACACAATAACGGCGTTTTGACCGCCTCAATAATCTGGCTGTTACTAAACTCGAAATAAAAATACCCCAATACTATTTTTTTTACCAAAATTGTAGCATAGCACATTAAAAGGAATAAACATTGTTCGTAGAAAAGTTCTTACACATGACTATCAAAAGTATAATGCATATTAATATGAAAATTACTTAAAATACTTCATTTCTTAATTTATTTCAAATTCAGCATATTTAAAAAAAAGAGACAAATAATAATAAACAAATGGATTCAAATTCATGAAGGATTATTACTCAGATTTACGTGCTACGCTAAATACGTGATTTGGCTTTTGAATGTTTTTTTTAAACCTTTTAAAAAATAATTTTATACTGGTTGTTGAATTCCAATTTTTTAAATTCTAAAAATCATAATTCATCATATCTGAATTAATTTTCACAACATCTCTCAAAGTTTAAAATATCTATTTAATTTGGGAACGATTTAAATTAGGACTAACTCTCTTTATGGAATCACCCTATATTTTTGCTCCCTATAAGAATCTGAGTAAAAAAAATAATTTGCGGATTCCATTATTAATTATTTTATAGCTGAAATCGACTTCAATTCATCAACCACCGAACCCGACTCGTATAAAATATTGTAGTATGATAAAAAGGATATTATTCCAATCAGGGAGTAAAATATTACTCTTCTTTTTAAGTGTGTTTAATTTAATTTGTTTTGGATTACATACTGTTTGTCTTTATAAATATGCAACAACTCATAATTTAAGCATGTGTTGCTGTTACTTATGCCACCTGATCGACAGTGACATCAGATCAAGGCCAGCGAAATTCATAGCGGTAAAGGGGTACATTTTTACTCCTTTCGTTAGCCGTAGCTTTGAGCACCATGCAGGTGACAGTATGATTTTGCTTGGCTCCTCCCCAATTTTGAGGGAGAAGATGCTGGAGATTATGAGGGCCTCCCACCTTTCTACCTTATCCAACAACTTCACGAGAGGTTTTGCGGCTCTACGGCTATTTGCTCGTTGAGTACCTCCATTCCGTAAAAGTATATACATTTACGAACATTCATGCTTTTGCATGATTCAAACACAGGCCGTTCGGCACAGCAGTCAGTGTCACTAACCACTATACCAGATGGGTGGCTGAACTACACATGCGAATGAATGTATAATGTATATTAGTGTTATTTATAAGGTTTTTTGAAACACAAAGCATCATGTATTAAATGATAATACATGGTGGATACCTCATGCCCTCATACCAGATGGGTGGCTGAACTACACATGCGAATGAATGTATAATGTATATTAGTGTTAATTATAAGGTTTTTTGAAACACAAAACACCATGTATTAAATGATAAATTTTTGAAAAACATTCTTTTGCATGCATCTCGTGACTAATTGTGTGTGTGTGTGCTTTGCAGTATTCTAAGTACATGTATTAAGAAATCATGTATTGGCTTGGTCTTATTTTTTGTATTATCTTTCGATTAATATTTCACTTTTGCCTGTCGGAAAAATAGAAGTTGGATAAAACTTCATTTAAAAAAATGCAAATTAACAGATTAGGCCATTCAACCACGCCCCTTTTTAGAAAAAAAAAGCTTTTTGATAAGGAAATCTATTTTAAAAAGGGAAATAATAACTACAAAAAAAGAAGGTGTAACATTATTAAAAAAGATATAACCTAAACAATACCATATAATGTAATTTTTCTTCTTTATGAAATGCGTGCATGTAAAATTTTTGAGTTAAGGATTCTATATTAATAATTTCATAATTCAGTTATTATTCCTCATAAGTTTTTCATACAAATAACATACTTCAATATTATGTGAAGCAAAAAACTAAAATTTCTGTCATGACTAAAAAAAAAAATCACATTTTTTGTCTTATGCAATTAATGCTGTCTAAAAATTAATCATTTATAAAAAATATACGGATTTAAAAAATACGAAGATACAATTAGTTTAAAGAAAAATATATACCTAATGTCTTAAAGTGATTTTAAGTTTATTTAAGCTTATTATATTTATTTTTTCAGAATTGTATTCTTTAAAGTGGTTCTCTTCTCAGTTTGTGCTTTTTCGATACATTAGGGCGTTCAAATGATACTCCTTCCACAATAATTTCACCAATCACTTATATTTTCTCCTGTGTGCTATGCATAAAGCATGTAATAAAATTAGGAATCCATTTTGCGATAAATTAAATACTTTTTTTTAAAAAAATCAAAATGTAGAAGATATTGGCTTTTCTTTCATTTTAGCATGGTTATCAAGATATATTTTTTTCCAAAACTAATTAAGTTATTAGAAAATCGATCTCTTTTACGTTGCTTAGAATAAACATCCTTAAGAATATTATAACAAAAAATTCCAGGTCGAAATTTAAAATTACAGAATGAGTAGGATTTTATAATTCCCAAATGTTCTTCAAAAAATTCAAAATTTTAAAATTGTGTGATAAACATGTGAAAAATTTCATCTCGTATCATTTTCTTGAAAAGAAACATTATATGAAATGCTAAAATATAATTTTTGAATGAATACATAAAAATATGTTTAAAGGGTACCGAGTCATCTTAATAATAAATTTTAGTTTTAAACTCATTCTTCTACATCATAGGTTCTCAAACTATTCTTTGAACTGGAGCCTCCTTTTCAAGTGAATATTCCGATACCACCCTCTCCCACTCTACAGAAGTAAGAGTGTACATGATTCGTGGTGAAAACAAGAGATAAGTTTTAAAAAATATTCTATAACTAAAAGAATATATTTTTTAATTTCATTTTTTTCTAAAACCTCATTTTTTTTTACTTGCGAATCTGAAATAGCTATTGCCTCAAATATATTGAAATGTGTTATAATATATGGTTTAGTCATAGGTAAGATATTGTTGGAATTGTGAAACGCTACTGAATGTCCTCATTTAAAAGAGTGGAATAAAAGTTTTAGCTTACCTGTTATAAAGACAGGTAGAGGTTTTGATGATACGAAGTAATTCATAATAAACTATTGTTTTCAAAATAAAAATAAATTGACAGTTTCAGCTTTTAAAGAATCACGTTAATTCCTGGTTAACATATTTCAGTTTCTTGGGTAATATACGTAATGAAATGCAGTGGAAGAAACATGCTTCCTACTTCTCACAGATAAAGACAACACGTGTACTACAGAATTTATAAAATGTACCATATTATTCAATTTATGTAGATCTGAATGTATTGCAATTTTTAAGTTTTTTATCCACTTCCCAAACTATCGAAATATGTGATATAGAAATGATTTAAATACATACAATCAATATAAGTAAACAGTATTAAAGTTTACTTTTGTTAGTACGTAATCAGAGTGTATTTTTAGTTTTTTTTCGTTAATCTGCCCAAGTCCCTCCGTCCCCGCTCAACGCCCCCTAATTTTTCTGGTCTTTTACTGCCTCCTGAAAGCCTCAAACGTCCCCAAGGGGGCGTTATAGCCCAATTTGAGAACCTATATATTCTACATGACTAATTTGTGTGTGTTTATTTTGCAATCTTCTTTTTAAAAACTAAATATAGCTATTGCCATTCTAGTTGCACTAAACAATAAATAATTAAACTTTCGTCAGATATAAATAAAATATGCTTACACGCCATTTATGGTTAGTTGATTTACTACCGCAATTTTCTACCCAAATTTGTATTTGCACTACATTTGAGGAACCAGTTTTCCATAACAGAAAGTAATATATCAGAATATGTTATCCGTAATTAATATTTGAGAAAAAGCATTTTCATAATGAAATAAGAGGAGTCTTTGGTACTTAATAACTATTCCATCATGCAGCGGTTATATCAATAACATGGGTATTCATTTATTTATAGAATTCCCTCATATCAAATCATTAATATGGCAAAATATATTATTTTGGATTTTTTCTCAGAATTAATTCCCCCTCTCTGCCTATTAGTATAAGGTGGAATAAAAAAAGAAAATACAGCATCGCGGTTATTTCTTGAGTGCATGGGGAAAAAATGACTCACCTAAAGTGGGCGGATGTCCAAAAATCATATTTAAAACACACATTCAACCAGTCTTGAATACCTATCATTAACTGTAGAAATAGCTGGTCAAAGCCATCAATGATTAATGTAGGCGACGGAAAGGTAGGAGGAAAACTAAGCTTTTGTTACCATTAAAAGGGAATCAGTTTAGAAAAACGAAGTTTCTGTTTTTTTAAAATATTTATCGATGCACATTACAGTGATGCATAACATGATTTTGAATAGTAAAAAGTAGTTTTTAATCTTGTGGTGAGCTGATGGAAAGGTATTTTCCTTATATTGTGATCTGGAAGTTTAATCCATACTTAATGTAATTATACCATTCAAAATAGCTATATGATTCAGTTATATAGATTTGTAAACAAACAAAAAATATATATTTAATTTAAGTAAATATCTCGATCAAGAAATACTCCAACTTTTTTGGTTTTAAAAATGTTCATTTTACTGGAAAATAATTGATTAATGGAAAAGCTTTTCCTTGAAACCCCCTTTTTTTGTCATATTCTTTAGACTATAATATTTTCGAAGCATTACTTATTAATATTTTATGAAATAATTTTCTTTTTACAGTAAACTAGTAGTTTTCCAAAATCTTAGGTTAAAAATTAACTTTAAAAAAGATAATTCAGAAACTCTAAGTCTTTCTCTAAACTTTAATTTTATGGAAATTCATAAGATTTTAGTTGAGATTAAATCATAGCGAAAAATTCTAAAAATTAAATTAATTTTCTTTGTTTTTGGTTATTTTACACTTATAATATCTGTCTGCCAAGATTTTTCTCAATGGAATATTTTTCAATTGAGTTAATCTTTTTTCTTCCATTTTTTGTTGTCCTAAAACCCGAGTGAATTATTTTTCAAGAAAAAGCAATTACAATATTTTTGTTTATATTTCATTGATAAACGAAGTTAAATTAGTTTTGTGGGGAAACTAATTGCCTTAAAAAAGTTAGAAGGGAAAAAAATGTGTTTTGTCAAACAAATGCACTTTGATTAATTATTTCACTGAAGATCATAACTATAATTTTTGTTGAATTAGATCACATTAAAATTTCATAATCCAGAAATTTTCATTATTTTTTTGAATAGTTAAATTGATGTTAATTGTTTAAAAATTAGAATTTAAAAATTTACTCTCTTATTTTCAATAGATATATTTTTGCTTCTCTTCCTAAAAGGTCATTTCTTTTAAATAAATGGAATTAGTTTTAAGTTTGGTCCCGATATACAGGATTGAATAAAAAAGGTAGCAATCATTTTCTGGTTAATTAGATATGCTCTTTCATTATTTTATTTACTAAAATTCCCAAATAACTTCTGAAACATTTATCTATTTTATTGCTTCAAATTTGAGAAATTTTACTTTGTAAACTGTTTTTGCTTTGTGTTTTTCAAAATTTTTCATTTGATGTTAATTTTCAATTTAAATAAAAAAAAACAGAACATTTACGTACTACATTCTTCAATGTATTTTAGCTTGATTTGATAAAACATTTTGATATCAAGCTTTTGTTTGGAGAGGAATTATACAATAGCTAGCCTTAATATATTAAAGAGGAATATATATTTACATTTATTGAAGTAAAAAAATTTAAACAAATTTAACATGTTTGTTTTTGCACTTTTAAACTGAGGCAAGAAAAGATGTGTCATTATTTATTTTTTCTCATTTTCCTCTTTTTTCGTGCTATAAATTAGCTAATATTTCGTTTACATTATATAAATATTTTCATCAAGATACAGATTATTTGAGTGAATTCATGAAATTTTGCAACTTGCAGTGAAGTAAATTGTTCTAAGCAGCAAACTGTTTAAATATAAAATTCCATTATCAACTTACTTTATTATATCTTTTATTCTTAGAACTAAATGCAGCAACATGAGAATTACCCATATATATTACCAAATGAAAAGTGTACTTCGAAATGTAGAATTACTTATTTCCTTAAGTCATGGATCACAGCAACAGTTTAAAGCTAATTATATGAGCCAACAATTTATATATGCACAAAAATATACAGCTTTATAATAATAATTAATTTTCTTTAAAAAATAAACTATACAATTAATTAAATAAAACGTTGGTTAATTCATTTTGGTGCGTTTGTCTTTCATCACTGTAAATCTAAGTCACGAATTAAATTTGTAACTAAGCAACATTAAAGGTGTAACGTCGTGGCACAAGATTGAAAATGTACGCTAAGCTAATTATTAAAGAATGCCTCTTTCGAGTCTGTCCGGGGTCTCTTCCTCCGTCCGCAGGGTTCAGTTACGGGAATCTCTCGTCGTAGTCTATCAGGAGTCTTTTCGGAGTCTCTCGTCAGCAGGCTTCTCTCTTGGGAATCTATCGTCGGAGTCTGTCCGGAGTCTCTTCCTCCGTCCGCAGGGTTCAGTTACGGGAATCTCTCGTGGTAGTCTATCACGAGTCTATCAGGAGTCTCCCCTCTTTCCGAAGTCCACACTTTTAAACTCTAGGGGCGGGTTCACTCCATGCCCCTCATCAATCCCCATTGGCCGACCTCAGGTTTTGCACCCGGCACCAACGGTCTTGCACGTCATCCATTCGTGCAGAGATGACAAAAGTCCGGTCCCTCTCAAAGGTTCCCAGCGACAAGAGCCCGGACCATGGTGTCCGCCAGACACACCGTCGCTGACGGTCCAGCTGTCTGATACAACACAATACCACCAAAGACACGTGTTCCCCGGCTGTGGAAATGTTTATGAATAGAGGCGCTTTCTCCATTGTGACGACGTCACAAAGGAAATGAAAGAATTTACAAAAGTTAAGGAAAATATTTTGTGAGGAATGTTACTCACAAATGAAACATTTTCTCTCTCTTCATATTATATCTGAAAGCACAGTATTTCCTTACAAAATATAATAAGAAAAAGATTAAAAGTTCGTTTACTAATATTCTGTTTTTATATTTGCTTGCAATGTTTTAAAATATTTAGCACAAGTAACTTATGAACTTAAGGCAACAAGGGTAAATTATACTAGAGTACATTTTTTATACATGTACGTTATAACTTTTAATTACTGTGTTTAGTTGGTTTGTCTATCAAACGACAAATGTATGTAGTTTTTATGAAGTAATACAAATGAAAATTGGCTTCTCCGAATGACTTTACTTTCAAATACTTCTGTAAAAAAGTTTTTGATTTTTTTTTTCCAAAAATGAATTGTTGGTTATTTAAATCATTCTTTAAGTGATCTACAAAGATTTGGAGACAATAATGGAACAATCATGTTTGAGGATAATTATTAATCAATTTCTTCTTCATAATCCTAATTTAATTCCTTTAAAGCATTGACGTCGGCATATGGTTTATATAGCTGTAAAAAGCATAGAAAAGGTTATTTAAAGTGTTTAATTACCTTTTAATTTTCACGAACGCATTTCTTTTTACCTTCATTTTTGTTTAATTCATTGTTAATTTGTCATTTTTTAATCAAAAAAATTAAATTATCAAACTAATCATAATTCAAAAGTTATAGAATATACTATGCATTTATGAACATGTGTATATTTTTTTTGACAAAGATTGTTTGAAAAAACAGAAATATATTTTTTCTTTAATTAGTCAATTATTTTATAATAAATGATGGAATTCAGGTTTATCTTAATATGATTCAAGTACGGCTTTTATGGATCCATTATAAGTTAATTGAGTTGTAACCGAAAAATATTTATGTATTTCTGGTATTTCATTTCGAAATTCATTAAATTTGTTCAAGTATAAGGGGAAAGGTAACTAAGGATCCAGCTTTAAATTTTAATGCATTATGCTAATCTTTCAAGTTATAAATTATATTATAAATAGTTAAGAGTGTTCTTAAACAGGAAAACTGAATTTTTTTCACACCTTAATAAAAGAATACGAGTTAAATTATTTTTTTCAAAAAAATTACAATGCTAATCATTACAAAGCATTTTTAAATCAAATTCTCACAAAGTATTAAATATTATTGAATGTATAAGTAAAAGCAACTTTAAACAACTCAAACTATGTCGCAATAATTTTATTTTCGAGTTGAATATATGACAAGTAAATGAAATGGTGAATTTAATCACAATCTTATAATAATATGAATGATGAATATTTTACTTACAATATTTCAATGCAAACAGTGATACAGTATAAAAATATTTCTTCTTTCTTATCATTTTATTAGATTTTCCCCTTTCCTTACATGTTTTCTCCCTAATGGGCTTGGTCTTCTCTTTAGTAAACTTTATTCATTCTTGTTCAAATGTTTCTATCTTCTCTCGTTTAATTCTAAAAAGTGCTGAAGTATTTACTTGTTAATCGATCCTAAATCTGTACTTCTTGCTAAACTCTATTCAAAGTCAATATTAAAAGACACAAAAATCTAACTAAAGTGAAAAAAATATATACATAATAAAATATAGTATACAGCATTATCGAAAGTATATTTTTTCTTCCGATTTTTTATTAATACTTAATTACACAGCTTTCAATACAAAACACTTAATTGTAACGAGATCAAAACAAAATGATTTAAAAATAAACAAACACTATGCAATATTATATACAAATTACATTTTTGAAAAATAATAATGTTATACAAATAAAAACAAAATACCATAGTAAGACCGAAAATATATTTTTCTTTCGATTTTTCAGCAGAAATACTTTATTACAGAGTTCTATTAAAATCCATAGTTAAATTATTTAAATACAAAAGAATAATCAAACACAAATTTGAAATAAACTAATTAAGTTCGAAATTTAAAGTTCTAAAATAGTACAGTATTTTTAAATTATGAATTTATCTCTTCTTCCAAAGCTGACCGCTTTAACTTAATAATTTACCTGCCAAATTTGTCAACTCTTAATTTGCTGTTAGAATTATTCTGTAGAGAATGAAGTAGACTATTAAAAATTTATTGTTAATAGTTTCGTTTGTTGATACGCATTGTGCCGGCAATAGCAATTCGAAATTGATCTTATTACGCCCACACAAAAGTAAAAATACTTAAAAAATGTAATCGTCCTGTAAAAAAGTGTGATATGTATGTGTATAAATCACATGACAATGATTTAACGTTGTTTTTTAAAAATTTTCCCTAAAGTTGCCAATGAAGGGGAAAAAATGTCATTTGTTATTAAAATCAAAATTTTATTATGTTTTCAATAATTATAGAATAACTATTGTTTTAAACATTTATTGAAATATTCACGTGGGAATAAAATTTAGAAAGCTTTTATTTTGAATAATTTCCTCAAATATGTATAATTATTTTTCAGTGCCGAAAACGCGCTTCATATATAACGGGAGCTTAAGCATTCTAACGTTATGAAACGTGCTCTTTTAGAGGAAGAATGTTTGTCCTTCAAAAATTATAGAAAAACAACACTCTAAAGATGAATGAAAGTTTGTATATAAGTACAAATATATGAAATAAAAAGGGACTGAAGAAAAAAAGATATAATCTTCAAAAACATAGAACTTCTTCATGAATTAATTTTTCTCACTTTTTCACTTTATTTAATTACGATAAGATTTATATAAGCTGAATTGTTCAGAACATTTAATTGTATTATAATTTATAATGTCATAGGGTTTCAGTCTAAATTCACAATTTAAACAACTATAATTTCTTTTTTAGTTTAATTTTTAAAACAAAACAAGAATAAATAAATAAAAAATTATAGCTGGAAAAAACAGGTAAGAGTAAATAGAAAATAATTTTAACATGCAATAACTTATAAAAAGGCAATTTAAGACGATTTAAAATGATGCGATTTAAAAATTCATAATTATAAATTATGCAGAAATCTGCAGAGCTGTTTGAGGTTTGTAATGTAAATCAATTATTGCAATTATAAAATTTTTTAAAATTGGAATACCGATGAATAGGGGAGCTTGGATTAATTATGCTGCGTAGAGCTCAAATATCACAAAGAATAAGAAAAAACTAAAAGCAGATATTTTTGCTTTATTAAAAAATTTTTTTATCAGATATAACTTTGAGTTTAATTATTTGAGAATTCATGGTTAGAATATTTGTGTGTGAGAATGAAGGCAGTCATATATGTATTAAATTTTAACCCTCTCACGACGGTGGTGTCATATATGCACCAGTTTTAAACCCATTTATCGGGTGGTAGACTGTTCAATGCAACTTTCCGTGTGGATGATCAATCCTGTAGATCAAGTACGAAATTCGATTCTTGGTGTATCCTACGGAGGCCGGTGACATTTGGGGAGGATGCATATGTGACACATCCGTCTTTAAAATGTTTTCTGTTGATCGATACATCGTCACAAAAAAGTTATGGATAAAGATAATTAATATTATTGTTAGCATGAATTCAGTTAATCAAAATAATAAAATTTTTAAAACAAATTTTTAAGTACAATTTTTATTAAAATTCGCTAAAAAATTTTAAATACTAATGATCTTTCCTGTAAGAGGTAACCGGTAAGAAAACTTTGTAGAACAATAATACTTAAGAATCAACTGAAATGAATATGTGTAAGTGGGTGAAAAGTAAAGTGAGATATGTTTTTGTTTGGGCTAACATAGAGTTTGTTAACCTTGCAGCTGTGATGTGCCAATCCAATCTACCAATAGGATTCAGAAGGTCGCAAAGCAAGAAATATTTGAAATTGTTCGATTCTCCTGACAAATTCACGCAGAGTTAGGCAATAGAAGTCCAGAGGACAGATTTAGAATTTTATATGCTATATAATTAAGCATTACTTAATTATATTAATTTGCATGAATACAAACAAAATAAAATACAATGTGTCCCAGCTTAAATTATCCAAAAGTTATGGCTTATTATTACAGAATGGCCCATCAGAATAAACTGTTCATCCATGGATTGGAAACCCCTCCGATATTGTTTGGGTCTAGTCCGATCGTCCTCAAGTGTTCGCATTATGCATAAATCGCAGACGAGAAACTTGTTACAATGACTTCATTAATAAAGATGTGGAAGCCACAGTAAAATGTCCAAAGCGTATTTTGTTTTACGGAATTTATATCAGTCACGCGTGTACAGCGTCGTGTTCGAACGGAATAAAATGTCGTTAATGGGTTGTCCAACGGACTTATCAGGACTACTACAAAATGAATCACAATCAAAAGTGTCTTCTATCACGAAAACTTAAAGATACTTGCCAGTTTTTTGGGGGTAAATACCAAAGTTCCCGTCCCCTTTAAAGCTCTTTCCAATTGTTGACAGATTTTTATGTCGGAGGATCGACATTCCATTCTGATCGAACACGTCGCTGTACACACGTGACTGATTTAAATACCGTTAACCAAAGTACGCACTGCTCCTTTTGTTGTGTCGTTCACATCTTTACTAATGTAATCAGTGTAATAAGTTTATCGTCTATGCGATTGCTCAATAAAGCGTGAACGTGCAACCGATCAGACTAGACCCAAAAAATCTCGAAGGGGTTTCCAATGCATGGATGAACAGTTTGTTACATTTAGATGGGTAGTTCCGTAATAATAAGCCATAGCTTTTGTATACTTTAAGCGCGGAAACGCTGTATAACGCTTCCTCCACCAGAAGAAAAAACAGTTTCATAAAACATATATATATATATATTAAGCACATTTATTCACTTAAAAAATCAAGATCTATAATGTATAAGTGTTTCTTCAATATAGTCAAAATAGAAAAATATCTCACTAGCACTCATACTGGCAATACTCATATATCGGCACAAGGAATCGAACGGAGGAGAAAAACTGAGTGAGATGCAGAGAGTTGAGACCATTCTGTTAACTGTAATAGATATTATTTGGATGGGGTAAAGAGGGCCACATTAAAAAATGCAATTCCAGCGAAATTTGGCGCGCGGGCCCCAGGTTGACGACGTCTGGCATAGCTTATCCAAGATTCCTTCAAATCACTATTTTCTTTCTATAATGTTTCTAAATTAAGCGAGAGTTCTTTCTTAAACATTATTTCCGAGACAGTATTTTGGAATTACTGTCAGCATTCAAAGGGATTATTGAAATAAAATAAAAAATATATTTCATTTCAGCACATAGAGTATAATAACCATTGAATTCTCTAAGCCATTGTGTTAATTTAAAGAAAATAGACTCTCAGCAAAGGGAAAAAATAAATAAAGTACAAAAATAATTAATACTTTGTTTAGTAAGAAGTTAGATATTGATATAGGTAAAATATTTAGTACAATTCTTCATGTCTTAATCAAAATATGAAAGTGATAAATTAGTCATAAATTATCAACATAAAAGAGTAAGTCGTGTCCATAATTAAATTTGAAATTTGCGAGCAGTCTATAGCACAAAAACTATTCATCGGAGTTGCATGAAAATTGGATAATTGCAGAATGAAGTGATGCGAATTTTATCAAGGGGGAAAAAACAACAAGTTTCAAAACCACTCCTAGGTGGCGTATCATAGGTTTTTTGAAAACATGATAATAGTCTTGAAAAGTTTACAAAACATGCTCGATATTCTGTCCACCATTGTCTGCAAACATCCGGAAGCGTAAAACCTCATATTCGACTGTTGAAAGCAGCCTTAACTGGAGAATATTACCCACATGGCGTTCTATGCCTTTTTTCAGGTTGGATAGAAATGTGATGGGATCACGGTTGACCATCGCCTGGAGGTATCTCACAGCCAAAAGTTGTAAAGATTCAAGTCGGGGGTTCTAGGAGGTCAAACTGTAGGAAAATGCAAGCTAATGATTCAGTCGTCACGGAAATTGTGGCTGAGCTCTTGTTTCACACAACGGGTGTTGTGTGGAGGAACATCATCCGGCATACTCATTGTGGTATCAGTATCACTGTGTATCACATCGCTTTGCTTACCATTTCCAAATGGTAGCAGACAATGGTGGACAACATATCTAGCATGTTTTGTAAATTTTTGTAGATTATTTTTTTCTTATCAATAAAGCTATGGTGGGCCATATAGAGGTAGTTTTTAAAGCTCACTTTTTCTCTCCATAAAATTCTCAACATCTCATTTTGCCATTACCCAATTTTCATACAATTTCGCTGCTAAGTTTTTGCTACAGATTGCTTGCAAATTTCAAGTTTAATTATAGACAATCGATATATATATACATATACAAGATCCACAAAAAATATTCTTTTAGAGATATGGAATATTAATTAACACATATAATGATAACTTTTTCTCTTCTTATAAAAACTTTGAATCCGTTAAAATTATGTTAGTTTAAGATAAAAAAAAATTCAATCTAGCCAAGGGAAAACTTAATTAAACCATTTGTGAACACAAGGTTTGGTTTCTTAGTTAACTCTTTACGGGGGAAAAAAAAGGAATTCTCGACGCACTCTTAGATTCACATTCATATATTAAAAAACTTATTTTCTTCTTTTTAGAAAAGTTATTAATGTAGAAATTTTTGGAAACTTGGACAGGTGGCTACTATTTAACTGAAGGTAAAATAATAATCTTTGAACTTGTTAGTGGTTGAAACTATATTCGTTAAAAATGCATGAAAAATACATACTTGTAAAATGGTGGTATTTTTGAATAACCTTGATACAATTTGCCTTGACTAAATAGGCTATAATGAAGGAGAGAATTTTCTTATATATATTTGCTAACACTGTAATATAAATTCCTAAATGATAGAGTATAAAGAAAATTTTTTAAAAATGTATTAAAGAAAATTTTTCCTTAGGGATTTTTTTTTTACTCATTAATTCAGCGTTTCTCAAACTTTCAACGTCCAAGAGAGGGACTAGTAATTCTTAAATTTGTTTTCTTAATTTAGTATTGATAAATAAATTTCTGTACAAAGAGCATCGAAAGGAGTGAAAAATGATAAGGAAGGTTCCTTGGGAATTACATTGCTTACCGATATTTGAAAATATTTCTAAACTCTTTTATAAAAGGAACCGTTTTTTCAGAAAAATTTTCTTTTGTAAAAACGCCGAAAATTGATCGTTTTCGGTGCTGATATGGATAATAATGATGATGACGATATTTTTATTACAAACTTCAAGTGAAATAAAAAAATAAAATCCAATAACTTTTAATTCCATACCAGTTTTCATCATGTGCAAACGGTCTTTTGAATGTCTGAAAATTTCCATCAAACTAAAATGTATTTGTTTCCAAACTATAAGTAATGCCTGAATTAAAACAGATTACTTGTTTTTTACTACCGTAATTAATTTTCTGAATGATTGTTTCTCTTCAGAAAATCTGAAAGAAATCAACTTTAGAGGCAAAGGAATTGAAGGACTAGAAAAGTGAATTAATTAGTCAGCTTTATTTTTGTAAGACTTTTTCATAACTCTTCTAGATATAATTTAATAGCTTAAGTTTCAACATAGTAACTCCTAAAAAAGGACAGGAAATATTTAATCAATGTACTCTTTAATGGAATGCTATATATATATTTATAAAAGGTAAAAAGACTTTAGTTTTTTTATTAACTTTGTTTTTAGCCTTACAGTAAGAAAAAAAAAATCTTACATTGAACTTTTATGTAATACAAATTTACTTAAATGCATGGGAACAAAAATGATTTTGCTGAAATCGAAGGAGGCAGTGTACTTGTATGTTTTTCTCTATATGCTTGACTTTATTTTGAAGTCCCCCATTAAAGTTACTTTTTAGCCTAATTTAAAAATAGAATATAGTTGTTTAGTTGAAAAATCAAAGTAAGCAGTTGATGTGTGTTCTTGGATACAAAGGAGTTTTTGTTTGTATATCTATCTAACTCTGAAGAATTTTGAAAAAAAAATATCTTTACAATGTGTATGAAGAAAACATATTGAAAAAGTCAAAGAACCACCGTCATTATATGTATATATATATATATATATATAACGTTTCTAACAAAAAAAATGCCCTTAATTTTATAACATTCTTTTTAGCTCTTTGTCTGCATACAAGTCTTTTGACTTTTTGATGTGTAACATCTTTACTCTCGGTTGCTGGATATTTGTTGGAGTGATTTCGTGAAAAGGGACGGAAATGCGTAACAGGAAGTCGGGGGAAGAGCGTGCTGTTTGATTTGACCAATTCAGCGCCTTGGGTGTGTCTCTTCGCTAGCCTCGTCTCCGGGTCCAACTCTACTAGCAATTAAGATGCCAGCCTACCGCACACACCAGCAAGTCTTATTAGACTTCATCCAGAATAAACTTGTGATTATTACCCTCAAATGTCTAAGTCTCAGGGCTCGTTGTGTTTGAAATCTGAGGATATATTTATATATGTGTAAACTATATATTAATAATTATATTTCCTGTTAAGCGTCTGACAACGCTCATCATTTTAAAAAAATAGGAGTAAATAATATGGAATTATTTGAATAAATATTTAAGTGCTTATCAGTTTCATACTTGGAGGTTAATTCCTGTCGCTGTCAATAAACTATATGTTTTTGAGTGGTGATTTTAACGTTAACTTCAGTTTGCCAGAAGCTGAGCCGCTCATAGCTTTTCTGAAAGATGAACTCAAGCACGAAATGAACACTAATCGAAATGTTTCGACAACTAACAGTGGTACTGTTATTGACGCCGTTTTTCAACGATCTTTAAATTCTTTGAAATCACAAGTATATGTGTCATACTTTAGTTTTCATAAATCTATTGTCTCCGCTCTTCCCTAAATTAAACAATAATAAATATTTTTGATAAAAAAAACTGCATTACTCCTTGTGTTAATGAAATAAAATTTTCATTAAA
The DNA here is from genome assembly GCA_019973975.1 of Trichonephila clavata. Taxonomy (NCBI): domain Eukaryota; kingdom Metazoa; phylum Arthropoda; class Arachnida; order Araneae; family Nephilidae; genus Trichonephila; species Trichonephila clavata. The sequence continues at coordinate 19,857 of BMAO01001309.1, forward strand.
GATATAATTATTCAATAGAAAATTATTTCCAGTCATACCGATTCATTTCTTTCAGGATTAAAGTCACTATTGCGTATTTACCATGATAAAAAGTCAGATGTTACACATCATATGCGACTACTGTAAGACTCGTTTCTTTTTTTTCTAATATTTACTTTTTAGTTAAACATATAATTTCTTCTGAGGTTTCTTTGCTAGTATTATTTTTCTTGTTTGTATCTAGTTTTTTAAAAATATTTTTTAGAGGTTTTTTTATTGTACTTAATTTTTATTATTCTTATTTAATGTTTTTGAAAAAGCTTTCTGGTTTCCATGATCCTGATCATATTTATTCTTTTTTCTTATTGTTCTGAATTTTTATAGTATCTTCTTAGACATCTAATTTTAAGAATTTTTTAAAGCATGGTAATTAAGTTAATTATAACGAATCTTATCTACACGCTTTACAAACACTTAATAGCCATAACTTCGGTAACTTATTCTGTTTAAGGGTACGTAAGACTATTTTGTTTAATTTTGTAACACATTCAAGTGAGAATAAATGGAAAATTTGTGGATAATTTTGGAAAATAAGAAAACAAAATTTTTTATTGTTTTTTTCATTTAAAATATGTTAAAAATATAAAATTAATTTAACTGTTTGTTTTAAAATTTACTTTTGTTTGACGGATATAAATTTATATCTTTTAAATTTGTTGAATTGAATTTTAAATAGCCATAAAAAGACTCAGGAAATTCCTCACACGTGAGCAGTGTTTTTTTTTTATTTGGAAAAAAATATTCAGATAAAGTAAAAAAAAATTCCTAATTTGTGATTCTACTTTTATTTTTATTTTGAGTAATTTTATTTTGCCCATAAAACTTTTATATTTTTTATTGCTGCGTATTTACTTCATCTTTCCGAAACATTATGAATACTTTTGAGTAAAACTATTATATCTGATTAAATATCTAAATATTTTAAAATGAAATCACTTTACAATTGCATACTTATAGTCTTAGCTTAGGTATATTTAAAAAAAATGGTTTTTAACTTACTTATGTGTCTTGTGTTTAGTGGCTATGCATTAGTTATTTAATTTATTTTAAATAAACATTACGCAATATTATACATGGATAAAAGATGCAATTGCAAGTAAAATTAGTCATTAGACTTTATAAACAAAGTTAAAATAAATTTAAAAAAAAACAATCTCTTATTAAAAATTTTATGAAGATAAGTTTTAGCTGTTAAGAGGCACATTTAAATATACATTTATTTAATTGCTTTGTATAGTATTGAACCGTTGAGTCGAAATGCAGAAGCAAATTTTTATATGGCCATTAGCATATGTTGTACTTACGGAATCAGTAAGAATTAAGTACGAAAATATATAATTAGTTGAAACACTAGTATTTAGGTGGCTAAAAAGCCTAAAAAAATTGAGCTTATAATTTGGAATTTTATTGTAACCATTTTATAAAGTAGAAAAATAACAGAATTGGAATTATCTTTTTCCAAATTTATAAGGTGGAGGTTTTTACGAAATACTTTTCAGTGAATTATGTAAAATAAAGACTTAAAAAAAATATTGCAGATAGTAAGGATTTGGAAAGGATTTTATAAAATGAATTGACATAAAAAAAAACTAGGTATGTTGTTAACATAATTTTTTTTATTATAAAAATAATTGTGATGTAAATATATTTTAACATTTGGCATTTTTATCGATAAAAAGAACTATGAGTTCCAATTTGAAAAAAAAAATGTTAACGACATTGACTCATTTACATAAAATTTATTTAATTGTTCAAAAGGTAAGCATATATGAATAAAATTTTAAACGTTAAGCTTCTTGATTTTTGAAATTTTTAAAAAAATATTTCATGAAAATTTTAATAAAAAAATAAATATTTCTTTTTTAATTTCATCTCAATTCCTACACAAAATCTTTGCCATATTTTTTAAGATCAAAAGTTCTACACTTGTATAAAAATATACGATATGTTTTGCGTACAATTTATTCTAAGTACTTTTGAAGATTGACAGAAATAAGTGAATATATATAGATAGAAAAAATATTTATACTTGTATTTCACATACTTAAGTGTTTTTTAAAACTGCATTTCTAAACTCAATTCTTCAAAATACAAATGTAGTTGAAATCTAAATTTTATTCCAAGATTTTCTGACGTTTAAGTTTGTGTTTCCATTGTAACGAACGCTACAAAAAGACCGAGTGACCATTTTGGAATTGATAAAGAGCCATTAGGAACTGCTCCCTCTGAAAAACCTCACACATGGCTCTAAAATCTCATGTCTGTATCTGGAAGGAGTCAAGATGCCTAACTGAAAGACCTGCAGTTCTGCACGCACATTCAAAATCATTCTGGTCTCAAAACTGTAACATCATATCATTCATAATGTTTTACTTCTATGATGTTGGAGGAATGGCACCTAGTTGGACTCTGGTGCTCTTCTTCGGTGAAAATGACGATAAACCGTGCCCAATCAGATTCTCGAGTTATCAGTGTAGACAGCGCAGGCCCATTCCTGCCGTTTCTATGGCTAATGTTTTCTACACAATATCAGGAAGGTGAGTGATCGGGTTGTAGACATATTTTATCCTGGTATAAGATATTACTTCATAGAGCCATCGCTAAACGATAAATATCGAAACTAAAATATCAGTGGATAAGTGAATTTACTGATGTATAAAAATTCACTGAAGGAAAAAAAAAAGAATGTAATGTGAGTTTCTTCTTGTGTCTCACCAAAACCAATATCACCTATATTAGTACATTAGAGTCATTTCACGAATAGTTTAAATTTTATCTCTTTCAACCTTAAAACACAAATAACTATCAAAAATTAAAATTCACTTAATATTTTCCAATAAAATAATGGAGAACATTAAAATATTCAAAAAATCGTAATAACGCTACTTTTTTCTTTCACAGTGTAAACAATATCACTTAACTCAAATTATATTATGTATTTTTACAATTATATATTATTCATCTTCACCAAAATGTCTTGGCAAGCATAATTCTCTTCTCAAAAGTCTCTTCTCTTTTACTTAAAAGTAAACTTATCCTTTCACTGACCTCCCTTTTTCTTGTAATGGTAGAGATTTCTGTTTTATGGGTAAACCACATGTTGGTTTTCATTGATTTGACGTAGCAATAGTTTTCGAGTTTGGTTCTTCAGTGTTGTTCAAAATCACAGTAATATTATACATCTTTTCCATTTTTTGAATGTTTAAGTGCATTGCCTCTTTTCTCTATCTGTTCTCGCCATCAGAACGTCTTTTTCTCTCATTGCAACCCAGCCTTCAGCTTGGAGATACAATGTAGATAAGGCGTTCGTAGTTCCATAGTAGTTCTCTTCAGCTTTTTGCACGATATTTGGCATAGTTAAGCTGTTTTTTTTAAAATTTTTTGTGCATTTAAATATAAAATTTGCAGTCCCTTTTACGGAAAATGATCCTGTCGACTTAAAACGTGTAATATTTCGAAGTCAGTATCGAGAACTTTTCAGAAAAAAAAAACCTTTTTATCCATCTAGTGATTAACACATCGTTTCGGCTAGACAGTTCCCCGATTTTAATTGAATTTTATGCTTATTTCCAGAACTGCTAAATCATCTCTTTTTAGTTTGTATTTCAATTGGAGAGTAAAGCGCCTGAGCGTGCATTTGAGTACTATAAAAATTAATGAGCTGGGATTGGAATTGTTATGTTTTGAAAATCTTTTCTGAGAAATAAATAACTGTTATAATTAACTGTTTTAGACTCGTACCAGAATATAAAGTTTAAGAGTAAATAGAAGATTTTGTTTAAGATGTATGAAACTTATCTTTATACTCAGAACTTGTAATTGGATTATAAAAAAAATAATATCCATGAAAATATATATACAGTAGAGCGTCGTTTATCCGAATCAAATGGGACCGGGCACCGTTCGGATACGCTATTCTTCGGATAACCAAAAACCGAATGCGATCTATGCAGTATGTGGTACTGGACACTATACAAATATTGAAAATCATCATATGCGGGAAACGTACTTGAAGAGAAAGCGAAATAGGAGCAAAATGTCGTAATTTTACCATGATTGTGGAAAATAATCACTTATTTTTCTCTGTACAACATTACACCCTCGTTTTTTTAATGCAAGGTTTCTGATTCTCTTCAGCAGCAGTAGTTGAGTAGGACAGCACTCTGATTGCTGTTCGTACCACTCCATATCTGTCTGTAATGCAAAAAAAGCGGCAGCATTTGATGGACTCTTGCTACTTTCGTTGTTGTTCTTTTCGTCTTTATCCGTTTCATCGTAGACAAGGTCGGATTCTTCTTGCACGGAAGTCACAATCTCGTCATTATTTAGCTTTTGAAATCCACAGTCTTGTGCATCGCTTGCCATCCAGTTTTCTGCATCATCAAAACTCAACAAAAGAGCACGTATACACCCCCTCACTTGGAAACAAACTGACCTATTATTCTAAACAGATGTTTACCAAATCACACAACTGAAATTCTCCAAATATCCCTGACCTTGAGGTTTCCCGTCACCTTTGGCCTCACACGAAACAACTGTTGAGCATTGCACTATTCGAAAAACGTATCCGGACTTTGGTTCGGATATTTGACGCTCTGGATAATAAACGTAAGGGTAAACGACGTTCTACTGTACATACGTTTATGTACTATTTTTATAATCTAGTTACAAATATGCAAATTGTCTTTTTTTTGTGAAGATTTTTAAAATATAATTTTTAGGGCTTAAGGTATTTAGGATATTACACAATTTATTAATTATTCTTTATAAATACGTAATAAAGAAGTCCCTCCTTTTTTTGTAGATTTTAAACTTTTAAATTGTGAAAAAGTTTCATTGCTATTTATAAACTTGACAATAACAATCACTAAAGCAAATAAACTTATAATATTTTCTCCCCAGATTTTACTGATTAAATATTTCTTTCAAAAGTTTTTCACGCATGCTTAGTAAAAGAAAAAAATATTAGAAAAATAAAAAGAGTAGTGAGAATTAATAAATTAATGAGATTTAAGTAAAAAAGAGTAGCTTTGGACAAAAAAGTAGGTGAATAATCTAAACCTGAGAATTCGTTCTGCTGTTCAAAAACTTGACTGTAATTTAAAATAAACTCTACTCTTTAATTAACAGGAACGAGAAAATTAGTTTTGCTTGGTAAATTTACTGTACACTCAAATGAAATTTAGAACGTCTTTCATATATATTCTCTCAACTGTTATTCAGTAAATATGTTTTACTTTTTCTTTCTCGTAATTTTATTAAGATGTTAATTTTATGGACAAGTGTGAAGTCTCTTCTCAGTTTTTTAATAGAATGGGAAAAATTCAGTTTCGTGTCAGCAACATTTTCTCTGACTTTGATTTCAGAAATTTATCTCAAATTATTTTGCAGCATTTTAAACAAAAATGTGCTTTCAAATTAGAACCATGTTATTCACTAAGAGTAAAATAAACGTTTTCAACTCAATTGATTGAAAAACGAGGGTTAAGCCGCCTGTCTTAAAGAACATTAGCTTTTAATTTCTTATTTATAATCAGTGTCTTGCCATGTCTTACAAACTCGGAAAATAAGAAAATACACAAACACACACACAAAGTTATTAAAAGTACAAATGTGCTGGCCTAAAAGACAAATCATTATTTCTAGCCAGTTTCGAATGAATAATCAGTTAATTGTACTATTTTTAATAGAACATATACATGAATTTTAATATCACGTAATACATATTTCTATTTCTGTACAGTTTTATTTTAAAGAAGCCTTACATAAAAATATATATAAAAATATATGAAATATTACACATATATAAATGGAGATGCTTGTATATTATTATATATAAAATATCTTCACTCCAACACCGTTCAACCGATAACAATGAAAATTGACATATGCATGTATTTTTTGTGTAGAACGGTTTTGTGCAATCCTCTTTGTAGCAGCTCGACACCATGTAGCGCTACAGAAAAGAAACTTATGCACCGTTCAATCAATCGCCAAGTTTACAACGTGGTCGCCAAAAATGATGCCAACTTGGCTCTATTGCCAACATTTCGCTATGTGTCCATTGAATCGCCATCATAATGTAAGGCATAATGTTGCTTGCTAATATTATAATTTTAACATAAAATAAATACAGCCGAAAGTAATATTAGCGTATTACACATTAAGAAATCAATTTTTTTACTTTTATTTTAAGCATTCATTACACAAAATTTGTAACAATGTGTTACTTTTGCTCAGCAGAGATTAGATTAAGAAGGTGTTTTCAAAAATCGAACCACAAGACAGTTACGTAAAGTTTTATATAAATAAAGAAATTATTATTCTCAGTTATTACCTTTAAACTTAAAATTTAACAAATTTTGTTTTTGATGTGTAACATCTTTACTCTCGGTTGCTGGATATTTGTTGGAGTGATTTCGTGAAAAGGAACGGAAATGCGTAACAGGAAATCGGGGGAAGCGCGCGCTGTTTGATTTGACCAATTCAGCGCCTTGAGGGGGGTATCTTCGCTAGCCTCGTCTCGGGGTACAACTCTAGTAGCAATTAGGGTCCCGTAGACAGAAATCACAACTCTAAAATGCCCATTACCCCTCCCCTCTTTTGGGAGGGGAATGGTCGTTTCTAAAGGAAAGGCCTAGTACTCATGTAGTACTGGTCTTAATGATCGAAGGTAAATAGTTCCTTCATAAAAGATAAATAATATGTCTTTTTTTCTTAATTTTCTATACTTTCTCGACTTTGAAATAAACATTTTTTTCCATGCTATTATTTTTCCAAATTTCCTTTATTCCATTTTCTGATGACTAAGTTCTGACAGTTGTCATGATGAAAGAAAATGGCATCACAGAATCATACAAGCCTCTTCTACAACAGTTGAGAGAGATATTCTGTTTGTCTCAAAGTGCA